>JAFFZR010022926.1:0-11917 GCA_018397195.1 Lethrus apterus | reverse complement strand
TGTTGCCATTTAAAAAAAAAAGTTGACAATCGTTGTTCAGAGGCGCTTCAAAATAAAACATATTATTTACTGCCAGTTTATAGCGGGCTTTGAACAATTCAATGCGGTTTTTGAATTTTGAAAATCGGATGACTAATAACGATACTACAGCTTTGTCCGTTTTTTATGCACCTCCCTGTATGTATGTCGACGATTTACTACACAGGTGCCCATTTTCTGTCTTTAACTTTCTTAGTATTGAAGATACAGGATCAGTTAAATTAACAAAGTTGTTCAGAAATTTGAGGAGTATTTAATAGTAATTTCAAATTTGTCATTTATAATCAACTTTTGAAGATATTAAAAAAAAAATTGAAAATTGCCGAAATTTTCAGTTATCTTCGTAACCACTGAAGACGGAACAAAACGAAAAATGGCATCTGGTAGTAACTTTTACGTAAAATTTAATAATCTTAATTACCTCCTCAAAAAGTAAATAGTATTTGAATTACTTCCGCTAGAATAATAATAATAATATAAAGATAACAATACCGAAACTTATATATATGAAATCAGAAAAAAATAACCATTTCAATGAAGTCATGGCCAACTGTGATTGCCATTTAAAAAACATAAGTTTATTTTATATCTTGATAAGCTTGTTAAGTGCATTTTAGCAATATATTTTTGCTACTGTTGCTCGTTTGTTTTTAGATACAATTGTATTGAGTGAAACGCTGGATATATACAGGCCCATTCACGAAAGTGGTTCGTTAGAACTTTTCCGTGTTCCAGAAATATATCAACTCTAATAACTTGGAATTATAAGCTACACCAACTGATCTCTTATTCTAAGTTATTGGCACCATCGTGTCACTTCCGGTTGTACCGGAAGTGAATACCAACTTTGTTATTTTAAATGGAATGTTATATTTTTTCATCGTTTTTCAGATTCTACACACAATTCTACATCAAAACTTATAAGGGTACCCTGTACTAAAATCTAGCCGTTTTGGAGATTTTTGTTGTTTTAAATAAATTTTACCAATTGCAGTGATATATTGAAAATTCTGTATTTCCGGAAGTACTGCACTTGAAATCTTAATTTTTGGCATTTTGCTACTTGATACCATGACCAACGTAATGGTGATGTTAAAGTTACCAGGAAGTATACAGAGCGGCTCAACATTAGCGACAACTTCCAACAACTTCAAATCAGTAAAAATCATTTTTTTTTAATGGAACCCCCTGTATATTACTCCATTTTTAAATGCGCTTAGTAATTCTACATCGATTGTTATAAGGCATACAACCATTTTTTCTAATAGTTTTTGAGTTATAAACAGTTTCTAAATAATTCCCTATTATTGGTGTTAAATTCTTGGTTGAATATGATTGAAATTATACTTATCTTTTATTATTGAATAAAGGATTATATAATACTTAATTATAATGACATCCAAGGCTGTCTAAGATCGCTAAAAGGCATTCTTAGGGGAACTGCTTATAACTCAAAAACTATTAGAAAAAATGGGTTGTATGCCTTATAACAATCGATGTAGAATTACTAAGGGCATTTAAAAGTGCAGTAATATAGAGGGAGTTCCATTTGTTGGAAGTTGTCGCTAATTTTGAGCGGCCCTGTATACTTCCTTGTAACTTTTACATCACCATTCCGTTACCCATGGTATCAACTAGCAAAATGCCAAAAATGAAGATTTCAAGTGCAGTACTTCCGGAAATACCGAATTTTCAATATACCACTGCAATTGGTAAAATTTATTTAAAACAACAAAAAACTCCAAAATGGCTAGATTTTAGTATAGGATACCTTTATAAGTTTTGGTGTAGAATTGTGAGTAGAATCTGAAAAATGATGAAAAAATATAACATTCCATTTAAAATAACAAAGTTGGTATGCACTTCCGGTACAACCGGAAGTGATACGAGTGCGCTAATAATTTAGAATAAGAGATCAGTTGGTGTAGCTTATAATTCCAAGTTGATTTATTTCTGGAACACGGAAAAGTTCTAATGAACCATTTTCGTGAATGACCCTGCATAGCATAAATTTTTTTGAATAACTCCAAGGGTTAAGGGTACTATTTAGTATGTGATGATATATCAACCAACCTATATATAGCTTTACTTTACTTACATCACCATTTTGTATTTCCTCTTTTTACTACTTTTCTATACATTATTAGTTAATTGAATTTCTGTAATATTAAATTTCTCTATACCAATTTTAAATTTACACCATTTTCATAATTACTGCCATCCAATAACATTGTCAAAATTTGGTAATGTATCACTATAATGTCAGGTAGGCATTATAAACCATGGGTGATTTACGTTCCCTATTTTCGTAAAGTCTCATAACTCAACTATAATTTGAATTTATTCACTCTACATGTTAAACTTTTAAAAGGCTTTATAAACTGCATTTGCTCGGACTGATTAAGTCAGATAGCATTAAACTCTAATAAATTATTTCGTAATTATCGTGCAGGAGAAATTCATTGAAAAGGGTTCAACAACAACGATAACAACCTTTAATTTGTAAATTACGTTGAAAAACTTTTATTTTAATTAACTTGCATTAGAAAAATTGCTAAAAATCAATAGCATTTATTTCATGTATAAATTATAAAAGAAACTGCGCATGATATTTCGGTCTATTTTGCCATGTTTTCGTAATAAGATCATTAATGTGATTGTAGTCAAAACATATTTTAGATAAACTTTTATTCGTACATAAATTTACATGTGTAATGATTTTTTAATGACCTAATGTGACAATTTAAAATCTCAACTTATTTGCACTAGGCGAACATTAAGGGATAATTTAAAACATAATTTACGTAGCTATCAAATAATTTTCTTATCGTTTGAACCCCTTATTCTAACTTTGTTAAATACGCCTTCCATAAAATATATTTAATTTTAGTTTACATCTACAGTAATTTAATAAGAAAAACAGGAGTATAAGACAAAATATTTTTTTGAATTTTTATACCAAGTGTTGATAAAAGTGAAGACGATTATGGAGAGACCCAAACACCAAAATGGGTTGTTTGGACTGAACATTTTGTCAAAAGGATTACGGTAATTTTGGTATTTTACTAGAATTGATTTTTAAAATCTTAAACAGTTAACAGGATAGTTATAATTATTACCTACCAATTGTTCTTCATCATATTTTCGCGATCGTGATATTTTGAATTTTAGGTGTAGAATTCTAAACATAAACTGAAGTTCAGACCCCTCAGAAAAAGTATCTCATATATCAAATATGAAATACGGCATCCGACAATTTTGTGTCATCCGTGTAACTGTAAAGCCGGCCATTCATTATCGGATCGGTCCGACGGATTGGTCCGTCCCGACTTGTCCGCCGACCGATCCGCTAATGAATGGTAATGACTGACAAGTCGCACCTCGGTTGGTGTATGGAGTCGTGTGTCAGGTCTCGGTTGGGAGTCGGGTCTGGGTTCGTATAGTGAATGGCCGGCTTAAGAAAATTTAGAGAAAAAGAAAAAAAATTTAAGACTTGAAGAAAAATTACACATTTTCGATATCTGAATATGTTTCTTTTATTTCAATATAATGTCAGGTCTATGTATAGATACCCTTTGAATGTATGTGTTGCTTCACAATTTTCTCTAGCAAGATCTCGTCTTTCATTATTAATAAATTATTATTAAATTTGTAGAAAAAATAATAAATTAATTTGTTGTTCACCTGTGTTGAAACTGTGTAAGTTTATCTCTTTAATATTGACTTTAGTTGACTCTTAGTTCATTAATTGCTATAAGGTATTTAATTATACGAAATACGGAAAAGGCATAATTTTATATTATCGTGTTAATTAAAAAAATCAAAATAACGAGGAACTTATATACGAAAATAGCATAATTAATATTTACAGAAAAAAATTTGAATGAGTAAGAAAATTATAAATCACATTAAATGTTAAAACAGTGTTAAGTATTAAGACGCTATTTGGTGAATAAGAAATTGTGTAAAATACCCTTTTTCTAAATTAAATAAGTTATTATAATCTACATATTTTTAGCAAACAAAAAACTGTCAGTTGCTGAAAAACTACAGAATTGGTGTTGCGTTTTATACAATTTATTAGTTAAATATGGAATACGGAACTTTATTCCTGCTAACTACATCATAAAATAATCTCTTCAAAATGCCCTCCTTACCTTTACAGTTTGAAAATATTACATAACTTGAATCTTGCAGGTTTAAAGTATTTCTAACACTGCCCTCATTTACATGTGGCACTAGAGTATGTAATGTAGAGTATGTAATATTATTAATATTAGTGCAGCTTAAAAGTGTTAGTTTCATTCTTGGCTAACATATAGTCAACAAAGGTCAAAGGTTGAGTGTAATATTGTAAAATGTTTGAAGTGATTAATAAACATTATTATTATTATTACAAGAGCAAGCAGTTCCCTATTTATGCTGCAGATAAATACATTTATTTTTATGCCGCAATGATATTTATTTATAATAATTGTTTTTATTGTTTATATACAAGTGTCTCACTTTAGACAGCACCACCCCTTTTTTTTATATATTATCGACTTAAAAAAAAATTTCTGATTACACCCCTCCCTAAATTGTACTTTTAGGGTGTATTACTTTCCCTTAACGGTAAAATGCCAGTTTACTACGATTTAAAATAAACAGCAAAACTGATTAGGGATTTTTTTATCAAAAAATTTGGTTAACAAAATTCGTTCAGAATCGTTAAAATAAGCTAAATCCGAAATCCGAAATTTCATTGAAAACAAAAAAAAATCGAAAACCTTTTTCAAAAGATTTCTTTGTCCAGAAAATTCGAGTAATTTGTTCTTTTAATTCATCACATTAACATAAAGCGATGCTTAATTACTGAAATAGCAGTATTTTCAACTAAATCACAATTAACACGCATACATTTGGAAATGTTTTGAGATTTTCAAATTTTTTTGTTTTTAATGAAATTTTAGCTTATTCGAACCATTCTGAACAACTTTTATTAGGAAGATTTTTTGATAAAAAAAATCTATAATACGATTTAATTTAAATCGTAGTAGACTAGCATTTTAACGTGAAGGGAAAGTAACATACTCTAAAAGTACAATTTAGTAAGGGATATAATTATAAAAAAGACATTTTTTAAATCGATAATAATTTATAAAAAAAAAAAAAATACTGGGGTGGTGCCGTCTAAAGCGAGACATACTATATATATTATTAGTAAGTTATAAACAACATGATGCTTCAAGTTTATTATAGGTACTGCTTTAATGTGATAAATTTGATGCAATCACACTGACATGTTTTATTAATCACGTTAATCAATATAGAATGACAAAAGTGCGTAACAATATCAAGCGTAGGGGCAGGATATTCTTTTATTCTTCAAAAAATACAAATTCTATTCCTATGCATGATACTGTTACGCACTTTTGTTCGTTTATTCTATATTGATTATTATTTACATGGCAACATGATTAACAATACATGTCAATGTGATTGCATCAATTGGAATAGTTGTCGCATTTATCATATTATATATGGAACTGGAAGCATTTCTAAATTACTAATAATATTATGTAATATTTTTAAACAATAAAAATAATTATTATAAATAAATATCATTGTAGTATAAAACTGTATGTATTTATCTGCAGCATAAATAATAATAATATTTATTAATAATAATAAATATTATTATTATTTATGAAAAAAACATTTTACAATATTACACACACTTTTGTATGTACTAGAAATGTCTATATTTGTTAGCCAAGAGTGAAACTTACTCAATAACACATATTATAAAAATTAAAGAAAATGATATGAAAAAGGAAAAAGTATTGTTTGTAAGATTTCGATGAGAGAAATAAAAAGAAAAATGTTGGGGAGAAGTTGAGCTAAACGCTATAGAACAACAATAATGCCACATTATTTACAATAAAATTAAAGTACAATTACGAAGTGGTAAGTTCTAATAAAATTGTATATTTTGAAAATCTTTCAAATTTAAAGAGGATTAAATAAAAGTAACGTAATCAATGTCAACTTTATTCGAGAGGTTTAAATTAATGTCGTACGATATTTATAATGCGTTTTCTACGTATTCCGGACGTAATATAATACGAATGATTACCTATATATTTTTTTATTATAAAAGATGTTTCATTAAAAGATCCATCAACTGTGTAATATCTTTAAGTTTTATGTGATCATAAAGAGCACAATAGTTATTGCTCTCTTGTGTCACGAAATGACTCGACGTTCAGCTAAACGTTCGATGTTTTAGTCAATATATTTGGAACCTCTTTACCAACTTAACAACCTTTATATAAAATTGCCAAAAAGCACGAAAACATGAGTATGCCACAATATTGATCAAATGATATATTTTTCTCTGTGCATTACTAATAATACTATTGTTTAGGACGGCATATGAGCTACATTACAAATTTTATTTTATATTCACCTGGCTAAATGTGTATTGCCTTCATATCAATAATTAACAATTAACATTCATTGTTAACTATATTTCTGGCTTCGAACCGCATCAGTTCTATCACTCCTATTATTACAACGGATATAGTTAGAAGCCACGAAAACCCCACAGTTCGATTCTAATTTCATAAATTCAACATCATGATAAAATTTCTTCAAACAAATATAATAATAAAAATTATAAATGATCATAAACGAGTTTGTTTTCTAATATCACATATTGTTTTATTTGTCTTTTTTAGGACAATGGGCGAGAAGCTTTGGATCTCACGGCTTCCCCATTACGAGCTCCTCTCGCTCAACAAACTAGAAACAATCACCCACCACCAATGGTCATACAGGGAGATTTTAGGAAGGCAAGTATAAATTTCAAACTTAATAGGTTGCAGCCAAATGGGTTACATATGGTGTTTCTGAAATTAGCATAATTGATATAGAGGATTCCTTCGACAAAAAATGTGCTAAGTGTTCTAATAAACAAATCTACTGTTACTGAAAATCAAGTTTTATATATGTTTTTTTTTTGTAGTACGAAGTTGTTAACTTCGAACAATTGTTCCTTCATTCTTTCTATTTGATTTAAATAATCTAAACGAGAAAATAATATTTTATCGTACAGGTGCAGGTACAGGGTGGGCAAATTTCGATGTTATCATAGGGAATTTCGATAACCATAAGAGATACAGAAAAATTACCCTACAATCCGCGATCGCTTTTTTGGAGAAAAATTCAATGGTGAAAACCAAAGTTGGCTATCATCTTTTGTTTTCGAGTTATGGACAAAAATTCAATTTTTTCAAATTTCGTGTTGCTGCTATATCTTGCTTATTTGGAAAAATGAAGGAAAATAATTTTTCAAGCACATTTTTGATAAGAATGCAGTGTCGTTGTTAGTTTTTTGAAAAAGTTCTCCAAATTCGAGTTGTGACATAAAGTTGTAATTTTTTATATGGAACTCATAGTTGGCTGTGGCTTAACTAAAAAGAGAATTTTATTCCCTTTTCAACAATCTGTAACATGGTCAATTATTAATTTTCATACAGATTTTTCAAAAATTCATTCTTTTCAAGGTCAGATGTTCATTTTTGCGTAGTAGGCGAATAAAGTTTGATATATTACAAGGTTTTATTCAGAGTAATAATAATTCTGAAGCTGAAGTCAAACATAAACGCCAATTTCTTTCTTTGGAGACACATTATAGATATTTTTTCCCTTGGTTCCCTCTCACCACTCCGAAGCTCGAAGAACTTATCTGGACTGAGAGGGAGGGGTTTGGTTACGACCACGACCGTCCTACAGATGTTAAAGCCTATTCCAGCATACGTTGCAAGGATTAGGGAAACGTGGAAAACCTAATCAGAATAATAGTCGGTCGGAAAACCAATTCAAAGTCACAAAAATTGAAAATTATATCTGTGATACCTATAAGTTTACAATGTCCACCACTAAGACTTGAACCCAGGACCTTGAGGTTACTAGCCTATTCACTAAGCCACTAGACCAACAATCCCATAATATAACCCCATTTAAAAATAATAATAATAATATGAACGAACTAAGAGAAAATGTTATATAGTGTGTTCAATATAAGTCTGACCTTGAAAAGTATGAATTTTTGAAAAATCTCTATGAAAATTAAAAATTGGCCATACATGTTATATATTGATGAAAAGGGAAAAACTTATCTTTTTACTTAAGCCACAGCCAACTATGAGTTCCATATAAAAAATTATAACTTTATGTAAAAAATGCATTTTTATCAAAAAAGTGCCTGAAGGACGTGGACATTATTTTCCTTCTTTTTTACAAAAAAGCAAGATATAGCCATGAAACGAAAACTGAAATAATCGAATTTTTGCTCATAACTCGAAAACAAAAGACGATAGCCAACTTTGGTTTTCACCATTGAATTATTCTCCAAAAAAGCGATCGAGGATGGTAGGGTAATTTTTGTGTATCTCTTATGGTTATCGAAATTCCCTAATAAAACATCGAAATTTGCCCACCCTGTACAAATCAAGGTCGAAGATATAGGTCAACGTTAACCTTGACGTATACCTGTCAAGGTTAAATGTATAGATCAAGGTCATAGGTATGGGCCAAGGTCAAAGGTTGAGTTTTATTTAAAAAATTACGCATGCGCATTACTGAGAGAAGGAAATGGTCGTCGGAGCGACTAATACCCTCTGCTTGTATAAGATTGCATACCTATTTTTATATTTGCAGCAATTTTAGCCACAAGCACGTGTTCTGAGGTCGACTCATTCTAGTTAGATTGTATTTTCTTCTTTTTTCTTTTATATTTTGTATTAAGTAATTGTGTGTTGTATTCTACGCCCAATTCCTTATTGTGTTTTCTGTCTTCTTTGGGTAAAATTGTGGTTGTGTTAGGTTACAAATTTTATCTTGGGGTACGTATTGTAGATTTCAAAATCCTTTAATTTTGGTTTTTATCCTTTTTGAGAATAAAGTCAACGGTACTTTTCCGTACGTGAGCATTTCTGATGGCTGGCTATCTATGTTATTTGTATTACAAATCGCTTTGCGAAATTACCAAATTTATTGGGATTTTCAAGCAACGTTATTTAATTTCCGGAGTTGTGTGAAATCTCTGTTTAATATTATGGAGTATGACTGCGTTACTCCGGTAATTATCCAATATCGGGATTTGCGAAGTTTAAATAAAGGAACGTTCGTCGATTTTGTTACCAGCAGGCATTCTACATATTTTAATCATTTAAATACGGAATTTATGTAAAGAATTCGTTGTGTTTGATGAGTCGTAGACTGGAGTTTGTAATTATGCAGTTTTATCTTAAAGTTTGCAGTATTACTATTTCCATTTGTCATTGTGTTGAAAAGAAAGGAATCATTATTTGTTTGTATTTGGCGACCTAATTGTAATTAATACGCCGCCTACCCACTTTAACAATTCCAGGCTCGTGACGTGGACGTAAATTTCAGTTATTTTTTTTTTTTGTTTTATTTATTATACTTGCTTACCACATACTCTAAGTTGAATCCCCTTTTTTGTTTGTTACCACTGACCTTAGGGCCTTTAATATATATCGTATATAGCGTTTATAACGGAATTCTGTAAATACGAGTCTGTGCATAGCTACATACTTTTGTTTCCTTTATTATTAAGGTGGCCAACTGTTTTTTGAATATGTTTTATTTACTCATCTCATATTTATGGAGTACAAAGAAGTACAATATAATGCAGGAGTATTTTAATAAAGGAGTACTTTTAGTGTACGGCTCATGAAAAAGCAGTAGAAAACTCCCCAAAGGAGTACGGTTGGTCTCCTTATTATTATACATGTACATTTTTACACCCTTGAAAGGGGTGAATTGAAAACCTTAGTTTTTAAATATGTTCCAAACGATTTTGATTACGAAGTTCATATCTTGGGAGTGATTATAAGACATTAAGATCATTAATTTCATGTCACCACCTACCCCATCCCATATGAATACAGGTTAGTTTTGGAGGGTAAGTTAGGATTATTACGTCACGTTTTTTTATATTGTAATTATTTTAAAAAATTCTTGTAACAATTGTGTCCTTGGACTTTTCTACGCAAAAAGGTGCTCTTGTAACATTTCGGTAGATACATCACCGTTTTCGATTTATTTGAACTCGAAGGCATAGGTCCCAATTTATTTCCTCTTTGCTTATTAACACCCTCCGGGACTGCACAATTAAAGGAAAAATAATTGAAGAAATGATACAAAATAGCAACAGCCGTTACGTGTGACAACCTAAGTAACAAAATTCATTCATTTGACACTAGAATTTGACAATTTTAGTAGGGGCGTTTAAATCTGTTGTAAGCATAGGTTTTAAGTCGTTTGCAGAAAAGAAAAAACGTGCTGAACAGATTTTAAAAATTTATAGAACGTGGTAATAAAGGTAGTTGTAGTAATAATTAAATTAAATGTTCAAGCAAGTCTCCGTTGACAGCTGAACAGTACCCCAATCTGTCGTAAAAATTTCTTCTAATTGCAGCAAGTTGCTGGTATGATACACACAGCTGTTACCTTCTAGCACTTACATTTCTTATTAACGGTGCCGTTGGTCTCAAAGTGCCTAACAATTCTTTTCAGGGTGTTCAAATTTAGAATTGGCCGCTCCGGGTAGAATCCAGCAAAAGTTGCTTGTATGTCCCTAAAAGACAATCCAAAGTAGTACATTTTAATAAAGTTGACTTTCTCTTCTTGGCTATAGGAATTCATTTTAAGAATCAGTAAACTTATTTTGTTTGTCAAAACGTGACATGTATTATTGCTGTCAGGATTCATGTAATACTTTTTATTCAAGTCTAGCAGGACCAAAAGGTGTTAGAAAATAAATAACAAAGAATTTAGATACATTTTTTTTGTCTACAACTTTTGTGTTTAACATTTTCCTATAAAATAATTAGGAGAGGCAATATTCGCAAATTATTAGTGTTGCATGTAAAATCTCTATGTAGGAAAATCCATTCTACGCCCGGTATTATGACCCTTGGTAAAATAGCGTTACTCTTCGTAGTTGGGGTAAACACCATTACGCGCAAAGTAAACTACGTGGCGCCCAAATAATAAAAATACAAAAAAAAATGAACAGAACCCACTTCCTCCTCACCGCAGTAGCTTCTGTTACGCTCTGGTTGAACCTGGTCGGTTTATCTATCATCGCAAAATAATTATTCTCATACGAAACACAAACGATTTATCCCGTGACACAGTAATGCATCAGTCTACTTATCGGCCACGCCATAAGGAAACTATGGGTGGATGAAATCGTAAATATCACGAACCCAGTCCGATCAGTGAGCTTTGTCAGCTGTGGACAAAATTATTTGACACGCGAGCTTGACTTCCGTACTGACGACGGGTAATAACCCAGAAACAAACGTTGGTCTGCGGATGTGAATGATTAATGCAAGTCGAGCTCGTGTGCCAAGTAAAAAATACAAATTCGAAGTGATTTTTGGTCGATCGTTCAGCATTACTCCTTTGTATTGAATTTTAATTACGGACCGAACCCAACTCATGTAACCCATATATCTTTAGTAGGTGATCGCGACACATTTTCAAAAAAATTGTCGATCATATGTATAATGAAGTAGTATAAAATATACAGGCTGTTCAAAGTTATCTGCGCACTATTGCTATCTTCGTTATTTTTGGAGCTACAGAGTCGGTTAAATTAGCAAAGATACAGTGATTTTTCCGCTGTTTACAACGGTCCACACAAAAAAACAATTGCGCATCACATTTCAGAGCCAACTCAGATAATTAGATTTTTTTAAATGGAACACCTGTATATTTATGTAGCAGTCGGTAGAAAATGAAATTTTGCACAAAATCTTCTTATACTACTATAACCCAGAAATGAAAAACAAAAGAG
>JAFFZR010022925.1:0-12014 GCA_018397195.1 Lethrus apterus | reverse complement strand
TTTTATTAAGGTATATTTTGGTCTATTTCTGATAGTTTTTGAAAATTCGCGATTTTCCTATTCTTTTTTAAAAAAAGATAAGAAAAATTTGTTATAAAAGAAATTTTTAATTGGTAAACCTACAAATTCACAATAATTATTCACAGCCCCCTCCCCAGTTTTGTTGAAGTCACATTCGAACACGCTTCTTTAAAACTTTATCAATACTGGTAAGTATTTGGGGCGTAATATCTCTGAACGCTAGCGTAATTCTGTTTCGCATATCTTCAATAGTAGTGGAGGGAGTGCGATACACTTTATTTTTAATAAATCCCCACAGAAAAAAATCAAGATTTGTTAGATCGGGAGACTTAGTTGGCCAAGCTATAGGGCCTCCTCGACCAAATCCATCTATTTGTAAAGGTGTCATTTAATAGCAAACGCACCTCTCTAACATTATGTTGAATAATAGCCAGAGGCATGTTCTCCAACAAATCATCGTGTTCGTTCCGCAAAAATTCTAAAAATATTTAACCAGTTGGATGACCGTAGAAAAAAAGGATCTATAATGTAGTTGCCCAAAATACCTGCCCATACGTTCAAAGGCCATCGATTCGGTTATCCGTCGAGGCAAAGCTTGCTTGAAAATACGATATTAATACTGAAATTGTTAGGCGAGTGCCAATTGCTTAACAAAAAACAGGAAAATCGCGAATATCTCAAAAACTATCGGAAATAGACCAAAATATACCTTAATAAAATCGAAAGAGGATTCAATTTTGCGTCTGATGATGTAAACATTAGTACACCATTCCATTTAACAAAATCTTGTTATCTATGTTTGAACATCTCTAAATTTGAAAAATCATATCACGACTAGTGTGAACCTTAAAAATTTAAATTTGTAGCCAAAAGGAGAGTTCTTCATGCTTAATACAATGGTCAAAACCGCAACTGTCTATTTTGTTCCGCTGCGTAGGTATCAACAATTTTTGAAAGCACCGCAAATGTCATTTTTCAAAAAAAAAAGTCAAATAACACCGAAACGATACAACTTACATACAATATATTATTAATGAAGTGACCTTTAAATATGACGGGAAATTAAAAAATGCAATAATATACAGAGTGTTCCATTTAAAATAACGATGTTCGTATGCATTTCCTATATAACCGGAAGTCTGCCAACCTTAAAAATATTTTTAAAATGTGCAACTTATAAATTCAAATAACTTTTGTATTAAACATTTTTTCGTATCTCTAACAGCAATGGAGTTATCGAAAAATACGCTTAAGTGGCCCACCTGTATACGTCGAAGACGTCAAAAAGTTCAGAAGCGAAATGGCGCACGTTTTATGGCAGTTTTGTTTGTAACAGCCACGGTTAACTGGATAAGTACATCTAGCCAGTTCGCTCCTAATAAGGCAGATATGAAATGCGACTAACTTCAACTATGAATAACGTTCTGCATTTATACAAGCCTATTGTTTCACGGTTCCTTATATTTATATAACCATTTAAATTCCACTAACTCTATCCAACGGCATGTTCAAATATGCATTATTAAAGACATATCTCATAATTTAAATAAGTAATATAAATTTTTTACTGTCAAGTAAAACACCTGATCATCATGACAAACAAATACCACCCGGGAACCTTCGCCCGGACACCGATGTGATTCTAAGAAGATTACATTGGTTTGTTATTCATTTCGCACAGCGTCAACAACGTGCCTCCAAGATCTAGTAAATCTTCATTCAGGGCAGGGGCTACGCAAAGGTGTTTAAATTGTTTTCCCACCCCTGTTGAATAATGACGGAAAAATACATATTTAAGTAGAATTTACGACGGCCACCCGAACGGAAGTGTCGTGATTTTAGTTCCTGCGATTTCTATCTTGGATATTTTATTTATATTCAGTTGGCTTCGCCTGTGGTCTTCAAGGTGGCGTACACTTTTAATTAACTACCGAGATATAATACCATTATACATGAAATACCTAATTTATTTGCGTGATTTAAAACACGCATTTTTACTCGATGCTTGAAGCGCTTGTGTATTAAATGTTTATTTAAGATATCGAGTTATGCCTTTTACATATTTAAGGAATATATGAAAACTGATGGGTTAAAATGGCACACATACAGTTGCACTATAGAACAATATTCAAAAAAATATATATATTAGTCGACATTTCGAATAAACCATTCATTATTTAAAAAAGAAGCACTGTATGCAATTTTGTAAAAAGCCTAATTTTTTGAAATATTCAATTCTAAAGCTATTCCAACTTCCAAAAAAAAAAATATGTCTTTAGTTACATATCTGTAACCAAAAAGTTCATCTGTAGCTAGGTTATCCATTATATTAAATAATTCAGAAATGAACGCTTTTTGAAACAATTTAAGAAAGAATTCTTATTAATTTTTTTTTGTTATATGTTTGTTTTTTAGAAATTTCTCACGTATTTCTATAAATTTCATTTCTACAAATTGATCTTTTCCTAAATTATACATTATTTAAAATTTTACGATTTCCAAATTTAGGTTACGTATAGGATCAGCTCTTATATTTTAAAATGATTTCGAGCTCACCCGGTATAATTCAAGAGATAACTCTTCGCATCAAAAAGCCCCGTCTTTTTAAAATTTTCATCTACCAGTCAGTTTAAACACAATATTTTTAAAAAAAATCAGGATAGCAACAGTTTATGATTTAAACTGTAAAACAATTTTTCTTTGTTAGTTTCTTTAAATTGTCTTTTAATTATTATTATTTTTTTATAATTAGTTAGCATAATAGGATTTTTCAATGACAAAATTATTTGACTTTTTTATACAACGTGTAGTACTTTCTTCAATAATTTTCTGTTACAATAAATTTTGCACTTGATTAAACAAACTTTCCTTATTTCTTCCCGAATATGACCTAAAATTTGTATTAAGTCAACAATTTTTGTCAGTGCAGCCTTAAATTAACATATTACATTTCAGAATACACAATGAAAAAATCGTTATAGTAAGCAAATCAATATTTGCATTAAAGGCAAACTATAATATGAATATTAATAAGTAGTATATTAAAGGACGTCGATAAAGTCATTTTATACTTAACTGGCAGCATATATACACTATATATTAATAATAATGATTATACTTATATTTTACCCGTGAGCAACCATCAATAACTGAACAATGTGATAAAATATTTTTATTACAACACACAAGTATATAAAAATATGTTTCGAAATATTTTTCAAGTAATACATTACATTTTCAAGTTTTTTTATTGTTGATTGTTCACGACTAAAAAATAAATATAATTTCAAATAATTACACTAAGAATTTTATATTAATAATAATGTAATAAAATATAATAATATTCAGTAATAACAATTATAAGTTTAATTCATGATTTGAAGAAATGAACCCAACCCAACCTAACCCACACCTTTCTGTTTAGCATTTCGCGATTTAAAACTGTCCTTTTTTATAACAATTATTAATAATTTTACTCTTCATTTAGTCCCTGAATCGGTCCTTGCCAACACACTAACTTCATCATATCGAATTGGGATTAGGTTAGATTAGATTAAATTAGTTTGGATTAAAATACTCTGTAAAGACAAAAAGAGAAAAAGAAGCAAAAATGTAAAGTTAAATGTAAAAATTCTCCATAATAAGGAAAAAAAGGAGGGAGAAATAAAAAAAATGACAAAGTGAAAAAATTTAAAAAAATGATATTGATCAATTTAAAGATCGTTAAGAATGGAAACATTTGCAATTACCTTTTCTTTTTTTTTGTATCCAACATGTGGTTAAAAAAGAGAACAAGGTTAAAATAGAAAATGAATAAGGGAAAATAAAAGGAACCGATAAAACTGTAAAAATTATTAAAACATGATGGAACGGTTTAATGTCTTCTCTTAAAGGTTTAAGGTAAATACTAATAAAAAGATTTACAAAAATTAAAAAAATTTGAACTTTTAACTTAGGTTTTGTTTTGGAATTGGATTGCAAAAACCAAGCCCATCAAGTAAACCTAACCTTCAAATCAAATCTAATCAAAATAACGCATCAAATCCCAGTAATAATCAACCTCATCAAATCGATTTTAACATTTTTTTATCTCGCCTATCAGAATGTACTTTTTTGTTCTGGTTCTGTACTGAGAATATGTACTATTACAGAATTTGCTCCTTTAATTTGAAATAAATGAAACTATGCTAACGAAGAAGCGAAAATTTTAAGAAATGTAGGAGTAGAAACAATAAATGGATAAATGAGGAAACAATGAGTTGCCACAAGCCCCGATTATAAGTAAACTGGAGAAAAAAACGGTTAAAGTGATTTGAAAAAATATGTAAGCAGACAAAAGAAAAAATTTTAAATGTTAGAATAAAAAAATTAAACTATGAAACAGATCCCGACCCAGACGGTGGAAACCCTAAAGAATGGGTTAAGACTCCAATAGCCAATAATTAAGACTTCAATAGCCTATTTTGTAAAGACAAAACGCTCTTGAAGAAAAAGAAGATACGAAAATAGAAACTGAACATGAATTTCATCTTTAGAGAAAGTTAATAAGTATTTTTTAATTATTTGTTATCAAAAATTTGTCCAGTATTAAGTTGAGAGATACAAAAAAATTAATTAAAAATTTATCACAATAACTAGATTGAACTTTCAGGACTTTCGGTACTAATAACCAATGTTAAAATGTAATGAAAATATTTATTGTCCACAATAATATATTAAAATGTTTAAATATTTGTTTGTGTCAATAACAATTTTTTTATTTAAAATTGTTATCGAAGGAGTATGTTTGTTACACCAATGGCCGAAAGCTCAAGAAATTCATACGGTTCACAGCTAAAAACATGAATATTTTTCCAATCGTACTTTATTACTTAGAATAGTCACCTAACTTTCAAGTTGAAATACGTCGATTATTATTCTAATAAAACGTTTCGTAACAATCGAAGCCCACAAAGTTTCGAACCTTTTGTATCGACATATTTTTCATCGCAGGAATGCTAAAATATAGCTTCGCCTTTGTATTTACGTGTGCAAATTATAAATCAAAGTAAATTTGCAACATAAAGTGCCGCCGCATAGACTCTTAAATAGAAATCTGCATAATAAAGAGTGAACCATTGTGATTTATGCTAAATAATGTCAAACATCATATGAGAGTTGTGGCAGATTTTATTATTAGGTGTCACTTTTTAAATAATAAAAGATGTGCATTCATTTTTTCGCTTACGTGTTACAATTTTTAATCAGTTTTTAATTTAATAAATGAATGCATTTTATACAAAAATAATAATTTCAGATAAAACATAAATTTGCTTAAAATTTTACACATCAAACTTTATTAAAACGATACAAGTAATTCCTTCCAAGTTCCAGTTAGGAATTTCCAATTTAATATTAAATGTTAAGTAACTTTAAATTTATTTGAGATTTAATTATACATAGAAATATTCTATTTAAATTAGCCAAATTGATGCTATTCTTGGCAGCATGAACTATAGATATATAATTTCAAGTACAAATTACAAATTAAAATTAAACTTCTACAAGTGTTTTGGATTAAAAATTAATTTATATTACTTTAATTTGATAAATAAAATACATATTCATGTATACCAGTTCAATTTTAGTAAAAATCGATCCCCGAAAAAAATGCAACATAAAACTTTCAGATAAGGCAACGTAATAATTTCAACTAGCGGTTGACTGCTATATCCCCAGCGCAATTCCATGAATTGTGAGCCAGATAGCAGCAGTAACTGGGCTCTTATTTTAGCCGAGACATATCTGCACTGGAAACTTTCGAACTAATAAATCAACATCAATTGTTCCAACTCTAAGCATACAGGATCCACCGAATGTGTATGTCATGGTTATAATTACCATTGTATAACAAATTCAATGTGTTGGAACGCTTAGTTGCCCGACGACCCGCTGAGACCGTGAAAGAAATAACTGACCACGAAAAAAAAACAAATCATAAACGTAGTTACGAACAGGACCGGCATTGATAATTGCACAACGTTTTCCTAACATTAAATATTACGCTCGACCTGAATGCAAACAAGCGAATGCGTAGATATACCGCTTAAAAGATTAGTCATTTAGAATCTGCAAGTCAGTGTCTGGTCATTCATTTAAAATTATGTGGGTATTTTTTCGTTCGGTTTGCTGCGATACTGGACCTGTCTTTCATACATATTGACGTATGTTGTACGGTTGACACTATATTTTGTTGCTAGCTACGAACGTCCGACTAAGAAGAAATGAACAAATAATGAGCTAATGGGGGCTTTATGATAGGATTATTGAGGGTATGTGAAGGTGGCGTCCTACTGCGACCTGTTTAGCGGACAATGGGCCCGGGGGTTCACGCCAGTCATGTTCGGTATTAGTTGGACCCACAGGGGGCGACACAAGTCATTCGCCCTCAGGCACACCAAATCCTGCGAACTGTCCGGTGAGAACCACAATTATTTAAATACGTTTATGAAAATTATATAATTGCTATTAAAAAAATATCTTAATAATTTTGATTAGATTTATTGATTTTTGTTGACGATGGAAAATAAAATACATTGAATTAAAATTATAAACATTGAACGTCGAATTGGCAAAGAATGTTCGAAAAAGTAGACAAAATTTATTAAGAAAGAATAGCATGAAGAAGGAAAAGGGGAAAGCTTCGAACAAAATGGACAGGACAGAGAAATTGTGTAACAAAGCCATGAGCCTCCTCGGCCCTTACAAGATTTTTTTTGCATTTATTTATTATCCTCACAACCCTAGATCGACATTCGCCTTTGGATCCGTGCATTGGTTTATACCATTCGTCATCAACAGGAAAACTACCGAAAGTTTGATCATCTCATCTCTGCTATGACTTCTAACCATGAAACTTAATATTCAAACGTAACCTATAATATTGTGAGAAATAACACACGAAATACTAACTAAAAAATGTAAACGTCTCCCATAAACAATGGACACATATTTCCTATTCATTTGTGATGCGATCTTTACAAACTATGAAACAATGCGAATCGTTTCCGTTCGGGTAAAAGGAATCGGTCGCGTTTTTTAAATCGAGGGAGACGAGCGCTCGTCAAAAACATAAAAGCGATGACGATTTTCGACCTGCACGCAGCTACAAGCAAAAAAAAATTATAATTAATTAAAACGTGCTCCGCGCTGCCATTCCTAAAATGTATATCGAAACGAATGGATTAGAGGAACAGAACAATGAGCGATCTGGGTCCGTGTGACAATACATGATGGATACGCGCGATTCCATCTCTGCTGCCTGCTCTACACAATCCAAGAGATAACAGATAGGCACCACTAACAATGGACTCATTTATTTATAAGCGGGTTACTCGCTCCTGTCGCAACTTAACTAATTATAGACCGTTCCAGATATGATTTTTCAATACGTACATATTAGTCACTTGATTCTACTTACGTATTCATAGTACGGGACATATATTAATACTCAACGTCTCGAGAATTTCACGTCGTGTATTTCTTATTCACGTTGGTACAAGCAATCGATATTTATTAATTTTGAAAAAAAATTATAAATAAAAATAATTATAAAAGAATTTCTTAATAGAGTAAATCAATAACGACAAATGACGAAAGATAGAAATTGAATACGACAACTTGTCAAAATTATTAAAAAAATCACGGTTTCAAGGATACGATAAGCACTCATAAATTCTTCTAGATTTTCAACCAGTTTGTCCCAATTTCGGTCTCTAGTTGACATGCTATGTATTTTTTCTTCTTAAAGACTAGACACGGAGTGTATAAAAAATCTAAACATCTAAAATGTAAAGAAACTAAGGCAATTGTTTTAAAAAATTTTGATGGAAATTACAAATCGTGCTTAAGAATGTATAAAATGAATGAAATATTTTTCACAGATATAATATTATTATTTTTCTATTTTAGTGATTCCCAGACATTATGCTAGTCGACGCGTCGGAAAAAGAAAAAAATTCCTTGGAAAACCTACAGTTTTTGCATTCCAACATTTCAAAGTTAATACATAATAAGTCTGTTATTTATTATTTATTATTTAAATGAAATTTTTATAAAAATGTAAAACAATATTTAATAGAAAACACATTTTTAATTATAATTTGATTTGTTCTCACATTAAGAGAAAATCCTTTGCGATTTTCCATCAAAATAACACATTTTCAGAAGGTGTTCAAACAAAGTTCGTACAAAACTAAATTTCCTATAAATAATTTTACAAAAAAAAACTAGTGCTTTTTTCTGAAAATTAATTTTAAAAGTTTGTATCGTATGTTAGTTACACACATTAATTTTATAGAAACAATTTTGAAAACAATGTTGCAAATTGTTACATTGACACGTTAAAATAAATCAATTTTTTTCAAAATAACGAAAATTTTAGCATTTAGTCTATGGTTACGCATATGAAACTTCAGTTTTTGAAAATATGTTTTATTTGATCCTCTTTTATTACGAAAGAAAATAAACAGTTCGAAGCACAAAAACGAAGATTATATTAAAGAATCGGGAATCCTTTATGAGAAAAGCTCGTCACTGCAGTAAGCTTTGCGTTTAGAAAGATATCATCAATCATGTACTCGTTACTAGTACACTATTACTAATAAAAAAATATTATTTAAGTTGTCACATTTTTGAAAACTGGTTTTAATTTAAAAACCGGTTTTCAAAAATGTGACAAACTTACTTTAGAAACCGGTTTTTTAGTAAACCCGGTTTCTAAAGTAAGTTTGTCACATTTTTGAAAACCGGTTTTTAAATTAAGAAAACCGGTTTAAAGTATCACATTATTATGTAAAAATTAATTTTAAACTTATTTGATTTCCTATTAATTCTAAGTTTGAAATTATTATATGCTTTAGAAGTACGAATTCAAGAAAGAAGACAGGTAGGATTAGCAACTCTTTTGCTGTATTTGCAAAATCTACAAAACATTTCTAGTTCAGCGAAGAAATCTAGTGTTTTCTTTAGCTTCAAAAACCGAAATTATTAAGTTATCTGGAAATATATTGTCTAAAATATTTCCAAATTCTTATGTGGAAACAGATTCTGATGAAGAGCAAATCGAAAAAACTACTCATCAGAGTAATGCTTTTTTAAAGCAAGCCATTGAAAAATCAAGTCATAAGTTCCTTGAAGACCCTGAAGAAAAACTTACAAATCCAAAGACACTGAAAGCTGAATTTTCATTATTTGAGGCAACGAATAAAAGAACAAAAAACTTAGATTTGTTATTTGATGCCCTGAAAACTATAAAACCAAGCTCAGTAGCTAGTGAACGAGTATTTTCAATTTCAGGCAATATTGTGTCCAAAATAAGAACAAGACCTTCGTTCAGTGGATATTTTATGTTTTTTAAAATCTATTTTCTTATGAGAAATTAAAATAATATAAATATTATTTGAAATTTTTGTTTGAGTTTTCATTATTTTGTTTGTGTAAATAATATGTAATCCTTAATTTTATTTTATATTTTGACTTTAACTTTGATATTGATTTCGTTTATTGTTATTTTATATAAATTAAATAAAATATTTTTCCCTATTCTCTTTTTTTTTGACAAAAATTCGAAAACCGGCTAAAACCGTTTTTTTTTTAAATCTTGAATTCGAAAACCGATTTTTCAAAAAGTATGTTTTTGTAGAAACCCTAATTTTAGGAATAGTTGACATTTTATGCATCAACAAAATATTTAAAAACCTTTAATAGAATGGTCCTTTAATGGATTGGTGTCGATTATACATTGTAACGCAAACATAATACGAATTAATTCTTCACTATTTCAAAACAATAAAAGTCTTCATTACATCAAACGGAAACTTCTTTTTCTCTCGAAGTCAGTTGATAACGTCGTGATAGATAATATATCAAAAACGTATATCGAGATCTGTGCGCAATGTTGTAAATGCAAATTACGCATGCAAATTACGAATATATTCATTTATTAATCGCAATTAATTTCGACATCCATTTAATGGTCGGTACGGATAGAATTAATATTCGTTTTTTGATCCTATTCGATTGACGTCGGATATACTTAACTTAAAAAAAAAAATATGCAAAGTACGCGCATTTCTAATAATTTAGTAATTACAGTCTAACGCACTTAAGTGCAATTATTTTAAAGGCAATAGTAATTAATTAATAAATTAATTAGTTTTTGTTTTTATCACTTTGCGTTATGGTTTATCGGTTATTAGTTGTTTGTAATTAATAAAATTAATGATTTCAATAGGTATTATTATGGAAGTTATTACTTAATACAAGGACCGCCGAGAGGGCCCGTTGGGCCCCGATGTGTCACATAACTGTAATTATAATGCATTAGTGATGACGCCAATGATGATGTGTTTAAAAATTACACTAACCATAAAGTGAGGAAATGGATGAGGAAGATACAATAAAAATTTTAAAAAATCTCTTTTTATTTAATGTTTGATTTATTGTACACTTTTTTTAAATAAATGTTTTATACATTTTTTATTAAACAACAGCACTTTTTTAAGTGGGCCTGGACCACAGATTTGTCACGGGCCCGAAAATTTCTCTGGGCGACCATACTCATTGTTCATTACAATTTTTTAGTGTGCTAGTCACTGTGAGTTCTGAAGTTTTCGCTTTATAATTAAAAATTTCACCCATGATTTTTCCAAGTTAGAAAATGCAAATAGTTCATGTTGTTAAGGGCTTGAAAACTATTAACGAGCTCTCCTTAGTCTTTTTCCAGATCGAATTGAGATTTGTTTTGAAAAAATTTCATACACACACGGTTACTTACATTGTTGATTTAAAGAGTAAAATATGCCTCCACCAGTAAAATATACCTTCCAAATTTCTTTTAATTCTGACATAACCTATATAAACAATTTCTAAGCAAACCGAGCGGAACCTCCTTGAAATATGCGCTATTCTTACAACTTGAAACAATTTTAATTCATTTCATGGCAACGCATTCATTACAAATACACACACTAACCTATGGGAAATAAAAAATGCTTCAGTTACAGCATGCATATACGTTAAGAGTTGATCGGGTTTTTATAATTGACGCTTTAATTATAGAGCGGTCGAATGAGTTATTTATTAAATCGGAACACACGTTAAAAAGTGTAAGTAATTTATTAATTTTAATTTCTTGCATATAATTATGATGGTTCATATGATTTTGAAATGGAGAATAAGAAACGACATTATGGTAAAAATTATGGATTTATGCTTTTTTGTACGAAAAAATATATTGCTATTATTTGACTTTGACTATTTGAAAGTCGTTAGTTTTTTTTATTATATTTATTAATTAATCCTTTAAGTTTTTTTGCATAATTCTTAGGGATTTCACTAATTTAATTTTTTTACTCTTTCATAGACGTAATTAGAATAACCGCCCTATAATAAAGCCTTTATCAGCAAATTGATTAAAACTTAATTATGAAAATTATACAGTGAGGACAAAAAGTAAGGAATATTTAAAATAAAAACGAACTCAATCGGTTTTTTAAAAAACGCTGAAACAGGTCGATTTTTGATTTCAAAAATACACATTAATACGTGCAATTCACCTTCCGATTTTCATTTGTTTTGTAGTTATGACGTCATCACAAAAAAATTTAAATGACAACATACATTTTTTTTAGTGGAATCCAATAGTGATTTGTCTACACTTTATGACCGTACAAAAAAATCATAAGGTTGCATTAAAAAAATTCTGAGAAAAATCGATCTGAAAATTTAATGTTGATATTATCCTAAATAACAAATAATTCAGACCATTAATGGTACGTAACTTTCTTGTTGAAGCACCTTTCGTTTTTATCTTAAAACCATTGAATAATCAAGATACCATGATAATAATGGTAATAATAATGTTCAGCTCGATTTTTCTCAAAATATTTTTTATGCAACCTTATGATTTTTGTACACGGTCATAAAGGGTAGAAAAATCATTTAAATTTTTT
>JAFFZR010022924.1:2079-12348 GCA_018397195.1 Lethrus apterus | reverse complement strand
TATCTTCGTCATTTGTAACAGTTTTGGTTTCTGTTGTTTCGGGTAAGCTATACTGCCCGTCTCACGAAATGTTTGCATCAACCTCTCAAATACTTTATAGAATAAGTTATAGTAGTAAATTACTAAATAATTTAAGGGACTGGTCTATTATCTAGGTCTAAAAGCAAATTTGTCATAATTATTTTCGTTTGGGGGTAATATTTTTTTTTCGAAAACCTTACATTTTAAGAAAAATCGAAATAAATCAGATCACTTAGTATTTAGGTATAGGGAACCCTTATGAAAGTCTGGCTTATTTTTTACGTACAGTTCAAAAATATGTTGAAATACAGGTTGTTCCATAAGAAAAAGTATAACTTTGATATGTCACTCTTTTTTGGAGCGCCCTGTATATTTGAAAATATTTTTAAAATGTAGCCCTTATTGACTTACATAATCCACCTGCAATAGTTGGAGAATATATGCCGTTTCGCCTTAAAACTCCGTCCCGTCGGTGGTGACTCACCCTGTATAAATCTGTATTTTATCTTGTATTTATAAAATATGCAACACCAAGAAGGGGTGCGAATTTACAATAAAATATACAAAAATATACAATAAAATATTAAAGTGTACTACATATTATAATTCAGAAACTTACAATCGCTCAACATATTCGGGTGTGGCTTTTTTCCAAGTTGTACAGTCAGAGATCTAAAACCATTTTGTATTTCGTATCTTGTTAAATTTGAAACCAACGATATGCTTTTCAAAGCGCCTTCGAGCCTGTCGTATGTTTTCCACGACGTCTCGTGGAAATCGACAACCTGTAAATAAAAGTCATTAAATCTTAATCACTTTTTTAATGTTGATTACCTTGTTGGCGAAAGTATTCAGTTCTTCTTTGAATTCTTTCGTAAACGCCGATGTGAAGTTTTCGTTTCTGATGGCTATAGTATCCAAGTTTTCTTTTACCTCTTCCAAATTAATTTTCATGTGTTTATCAATGACGTCAATTGTTTCGGACACTGTTGTTCGATCACTTTGGATTAAGTTGTCGTTGTAAGAATGAGTTTTCTGCAAAACGTTAGGAAACGTATAATATACATTAAATGTAAGAAAAGCTAACATGCATCCAATATTAAATATGAAATGATTAGAATTGTTAACATGAACAGGTCTTTCAGTGATTTTGCTACAGTGAATATGGACTGATATGTTAGAAAGTTCTACATCAATTTGATGATAGGTTGTAGACATAAGGCGCAAATGCTCTTTCTTTTAGCTTTATAGGAAATGTGTTAATACGGGAAATGAAAGACACCACTAAGTGCCCAGCAAGAATATAAATGCTTTTTTTCTTAAGAAAGAATATACAGGTCCTGATCTAGGTGATAGCTGACCATAGCCCAACCCCAAATATACAAAAATGACGGTCCTAAGTTGAAGGGTGGGCCAGAAAAAATATATTTTAGTTTTGAGTAAAATATGAAAATAACGCTGAATTATCGACAATAAAAGTTGTTTTGCAAGATTTCAAGTTATTCCCGCCGAAGGAAGGTACTTAAACCGAACGCCCATAAAAAAAGCCTATTTCGAAATTTTGAAATGAAGATAGCACCGCCGTTTTTGCGGATTTGGGTTCATATCGGCTACCACCTGTTAAAATATCAATACTTATTTCAGAATAACCCTGTATATGGCACACAATGATGCAAACCTTATTCCTTCCTTGAAAAATTCCTATGTAGCAATTTCTGATCAAAAATCGAATGAACGAATTTTGATATTCATTCTATACCCTGACGTTGACGTTGTAAAAGTTAATTTTGTAATCTGTTCTTTATAGTTGTTGCAAATTGCTTTCTTGACATTGAAAGAAATAAGTTGTTTAGGAAAAGACATAAATGAATGCTTTGTTAGATCCTGAATACACCACAAATAAGTGTTGTTGTTAATTACTTACATTTATAAGTTTCGTAACGATGACTACCTTATTTTCTATTTTATCGGTCGACGATTTTATGTCTTCTATTACCGCGATAATATCGGTGAGTTCTTCTTCAAGAAGTGAATCCTTCGCCGTGATACCGTCTTCTATTTTTTCTAACCTTGCTAGTACCATATCTAATTTATTCTGTAAAAATTATAATTGGGTAAAATTAAATTATGCATGTCGTATGTATCGTAATTAATGGAAATTTAGTACCTAATTAAAGTTTATTTTCTTGAAATCTTTTAATATCTAACCTTCTATAAATGTCCTATTTTCATTTTAAATTGTTTATACGGATTTGTGGGAAAAATCATTGAAATTAATTTTTTTAATTAATTGTTTTTTCCCCACAAAAAATAGTAGTGTTTAAGTGTGATTCATAAATTTAACCTATTCACAGTTGCAGTATACAAACCTCTAGTTTCTTTTCGGTCATTTCGAGTTTCAATTCAGCATAAACTAGCCTGTGATTTATCCTCTCGTAGACGGAATCTATTTTCCTCAGAACGTGATCTCTGAGGATATCGTCTTTAAAGTTCTTACCGCTTATGTTCTCTGATATTTTATCGAGTTCATTGCTCAGCACGGCTTCCAGTCGGGAAATTTTTACCTCGACGCTTTCCAATTTCCTACCGTAATGCTCCAGTTTTCCTTCAACGCTTGGTGAATATTGCGTCGAGTAAATACTATCCAGATTCCGCAAACGTTCCTCTATAGACACCAGGACTGATTGGAGATTCTATTTTTTTAGAAACATTAAAATTATTATTGAATGTTAAGTCATAAATGTACGATTTTTTTATTGTTACCATTATGCCATTATTTATATGCCCTAAAAACATACGTAATTAATAAAAATTAAAATAACAGAAATTGTACGAATGTGGGATAAAGTTTAAATACTTAGGGTAGGATTTTTTTAATCGCAAAAATTCTAATTTCGTCCTTTTTCAAAACTCTTTCTTGAAAGTTTTCGTTCATTACTCCAAATGCTAACATTCTGTACACGAATGTAGTTTCAAAAGTTTGCAGTAATTTCAATTTTAAATTTGAATTTGGCGCGTTAAGAGTTAGGTTGGTAGTGCCGAGCTGGCAAGGGGAGGATTGAGAAGATTATGGCGGATGTGACGAGAATAAAGAACGTTAGTTTGAAGTTGTTTTATTATATTATTTAAGAAGAAAAGTGAGTTTTCTACAAGTTTAAGTGAAGCGGGTGGGATAAGCTTATGCTTATTGGAGCGGAATTATGGAAATAAATGAAGAAAATTAAAAAAAAAAGGTAATCCAGCTGAGAAGTCAACGCCCAGCAAATGGTCAATCAATGGAAGAACTGGTGGATGACAGAGATCAAGTCAAAATAGCTGCAATCAAATTATGACTATTACATTGGCAAGGAGTTATTAAACGGGAAAATATAATGAAAGTAATAGGGAATAGAACGACAGATAAGATGCAGATTGGCAACGGAAACTATGAAACTAGAAAATGTGATGAAAATAATAGGGAATAGAACGAGAGAGATAAGGTCTATAGGTTAAAGGGAAACAAGTTAAGGCATCGAAATATTCAGTGATAAACCCGCAAAAGGGAATGAAGAAAAAACAATGGATTACGTGGATTTCAATAGATACAAGCGGACGTGAAAAAAATGCCTTACTAGAACAGTGGAATTGGCAGAAAGAATCGAATAGGGAAAGGAAATTTTAGTCAAATAAATTTTTTTAATTAAGGACTACGACATATAATTCCATAACATAATTGTAATGTATTTTTTGTATATTTCGTATGCAGATAAGAGTATAAATAAATTTTAGGGAGAATGTGCATAACAGGCATTGTTTAAAAATGATTGTTAAAATGGTAATTTGCTTCCATCGGTCTTTGGATTTTTTTTTTTAAACCGTAATTTTGAAAACTTATTTGAATGTAGCTAACAAATGTGAGTTAGTTATTGTCTCTATCCATACAGATTTCTATTATTACAATGACCGGTTCAAAATCTACATTCTCAACTGTTAGGTTTTATTTCAAAAGTTCACTTTAACATGCACACAACAAGCCATTTATCAATTCTAATTTTGTCCACTATGTACACTAATCTCATGTAAGGTATTATTATTGTACCGCTATCATGTCATATAGAAGCCGTTGGTTAATACAACTTCTTATAAAATATAATTGCGGACCGATGTCGGGGTCTGATGCTTTGGGTTATAATAACATTAAAAATACATAATCTTCAAGCTGTTATTAAATTATTTATCAAAGAGTAGCCGCGCAAAGAATCGATAATCAAAAATCGTAAAAAAAATAAATTTATTGTTCATTATTTGCTGACGTAACATACAACACATTCCTAAGATGTGCTTAAATTTATTCTGCTTGTAATTTTGTCGACCGAACTTCACGGTTAAGTAGCTCACAAATATCTAATGTACAAAGTGATCTTGACATATTATAATTTACTCTTGCACAAGCCGTGTACTGAGATTTTTTCTTTGAACTTGGGATCTTAATATCTATTTTGGGAAGTATCTAATGCGGTAGGGCAATAACTGTATTTCTTAAGTAGAAACGTTTTATAGTTGTAGATGTATGGCTTTTGTAAATGTTTTTTTTTTTCGAAAACTAACTTTGGCGAAAAATCTTTAAAAAATGTAATTTTTAAATAAAATTTCATTTATGAAAATATTCTTAATAATACCTTTTAAATTTCAATTACGGAGCGAACCCAACCATATGTCAGTGTTTCTAACTATACAGATATCCAAAAATTAGACCGACAAATTTTAGGTGGTTATGAAAGATACCAAAACAAGCAATTTTGTCACTAAACTCATGTTCGGAAATTAAATATCAATTAATTTTTTGTTAATGAAGTAACGAGCTTTTATAAAATCATAATTTGGGCAACCAATAAATATTTATTTTACAATCATCTTCTTAAATTAAAAATTCCGCTAAACTGGAATGAATACCAAACCGAAGTTTTCTTACTGAAGCTGCTGAAGCTTGTATTATTATCGATGATTTTTAAAAATTTATAAAACAATTTTTAAAAATTAAAAACTTTTATTATCTTTTAAAAATTTCGCTAAACTAGACTGAATACGAAACCGCAATTTTGTTATTGAAGTTGTTGAAGCTTGTAATATTTTTGCAGAATAATTTTTGTGGTTTTTTAACGATTATTAGATTTTTTAAACAATTCTAAAAAGCTTATCTATAAAAAATTCAGCGAAATTTCACTGAATACCAAACTGAAGTTTTGTTACTTACTTTTCTTATAACATACAGGCTGTTCCAAAATTAGACCGACAAACTTTAGGTGGTTATGAAAGACACCAAAAACAAGCAATTTTTGTCACTAAACTCATGTTCGGAAATGAGCCGCTTTGGCATTAGATGGAATCAAAGTCAGTTGATACGTACAATTTTTAATTTTATTCTATCTCCAAATAAAAAGCAGGATCATCATGTAAAGCAAGCTGGTACATACATGATATCAATTTTGTTGGATTTGTTGGCAAGGATAATGGCCGCTTGCACGCGTGTGCAGGCTATTCCGTGAATATTCTAATATTCTAAGGAATAAGATTATATGATGAGAACTTTTGAACGGCTGGAGCTATCGCTATGAGAAAAAATACGTCGATTTTTAATTTTTACGTACAAAATGTTGGTGTTATCAAAAATTCAATTCCACTTCCGGCGAAACCGGAAGCGATGTCAACTTTCTTATTTTAAATAAAATAGCCTGTATATTTTGACGTTTTTGGAAAGGCAATGGAGAGACGAATCCAACGATACCATATGTTCAACTTTAATTTGAAAAGTAACAAGACAGGCAGCAATAACTTTCTGCCATTTTCATTATATGTTCCTTAGTTATCCTTAGCCATAAGGCAATAAACATTTTTAGGGTTAAATAGAATATTCTTAGAATATTCATTAGACCAATCATCCCGTTGAAAACGATGGCAACACTGAATAACTGCTATAAATTCTGTAAATAAATCGTGTAATAGCAGCCTTTGATTCACTCTAGTGCCAAAAGGGCTCATTTCCAGACATGAGTTTATTGACAAAAATTGCTTGTTTTAGTGCCTTTTATAACCACCTAAAGTTTGTCGGTCAAATGTTGGGACATCCTGTATATTTAATTCGAGAGGGGATAGGGGGAATGTGAGTAAAGCATTAATGGATTGGAAATCTGAGGTATACAGAGGTATATTTAAAGTGATAACCTGATGATGATGTAAGGAATAGTTAATAAATGTGGATATGTTGAAGGATCCAACAATTGTTTTGGACTAATTGTATCAGATCTTCGATGGATTTAATCAATTCTGGCAATAATTTCAATTTTAAATATTTTTATGTTTTTATATAATTTACTATCTAAAACTTGACAACCAAATTTTGAACTTCATGGAAAACATTTATCAATTATTTTTGATGATTATCTTCTGTTTACAAATTTTTCAAAAATAATTCATCGAAATGCCGGGGATATCCAAACACTATATATAGATTATTTATATTTATTTTTGATAAACAAGTTGAAGCAAACTGATATAGAAAATCAATTCCTCTTAAGATACACGTGTATCATTTTTCATTTTGAATGTTTTCTTACAATAAATGCTTCGTTTGCTTGGACATGCGGCACAGTTCTTTAAACTGAAGTAAAATAATAATAATAATAAAAGAGAAATTATTTACCTGTTGTGTAAGGGAATTTTGAAACTTCTTAGTTGTAATCCTTACATCTGCAGGAATAGCGTACGCAAGAAATATCGTATAATTTAAACACAAAATTATTAAACGAAACATTTTCTTATTTATTTACGTTATCACTGTTTTTAATTAGAATTGCTTTAATAACTTTTTCTTTAAACGAGTACTGTGTGTATTCAGAGTAACATCGCTGGCATTGCGGTAGGCTAATGATGTGGTATGGTAGTCTTTCGTCTTGAAGATCTTTCTACTTAATGACTCAGATGACTAGCTACACTGTGTTTACTTTATTATAGTTCGTTATGGAACAACATACTTACATGCACCGTGTTTACATACATAAGGGCTAATTTTCTTGTATAAAAATGTTTAAGCAAAAAAACATTGTTATTTCTGCACAGTGATTATCTCTCATCGATCGTTTTGCAAAATTTGTCTCAATTATCGATATTTATCGCAACCGTGCAATTACACTTGTCTATATTGACAGTTTTATTGGCGATATATTCAAATTTGAATGTACGATGTAGCCGAATTTAATTAGTTTTGTGTAACGGACATGGAACAAATACATACAAATGCGTCGATGTATTCTAAAAGAAATCTTTTTTACTTTTTCGAACTGTAAAATGAAAGTAACTTTTGGATTCGAAATATTTGGTTATTGTTTACAGAGAAAGTTTTTTTTATCTATCAATGTATGAAAAGCCCATGGTCTGTTAAATTTGAAATACAATTAAGAAACCAACAGGTTTTTTTTTCATTCGTTCAATAATAGATAAATTAAGTTTTATTGTTAATGGTTCTGAAAACTTTCGACAAGAAATTAATTACTTAAAATGCGGAAAATTTGCGATAAATTAGAAAATTCCTGTTTTTGTTTTAGTAACGAGGAAGAATTCAGAAAATTGTAAAAAGGTTTAAATATTGATATCTTTATTAGAGGAATTTATATAATTAACAATATTTCATATCATCATACCTGTATGTTTAAAATAAAACTGTAGAGTATAACAGGATTTCTGCATACGTTCTCATGTTGTGCAATATCCAATATGGATATCACGTTATCAGTGACGATATTTGATCTATTGCATCGGACATTTTTAGAGCTATTCGTTTTGCAAAAATTCGAATAACTCTTCGCTTGCAACATAAAACGTGACATTGATAGCAAGAGTTAAATTGATGTGCTTCCATCAGGAATTTAAGCATCTTTGGATAAATTCTTGTTGGAGTAATTATAAAAATGTTTTTTTTTTATTTGTGAAACGTTTTGGCATTTTGTGCTAATAAATACAGTGTGGTGATAAAGTTTGGAACAAAATTCATAAAAGCGTTCTATAATGTTTTTAAGAAAATCGCTCGGACAGGTCAATTTTTGTTTTTGAAATGCCGTCTTCTAACGTTAATTTTTTGGAATGTCGTCATTTGTTTTTGCACAATGACGTCATCATCATTTTTTTTAAATCACTACCCCCACTTTTTTCTTCTGTTTTTAATAGACCTTCTTACTACTTAAACGGTGATGTAAAAAATTGGTACCTTACATAACAATTTTTTTGAATAAATAAGACATAAATTTTTTCTTTTAAACAAAAATTTTAATGTTTTGAAGAAAAAAGGTTATTTTTTTTCAGAAAAGTTCTTATGTAAAGAATTAATTCGGTAATCACCACTTAAACATCAAGGAGATCTATCAAAAGCAAAAGAAAAAAATAAGAGGTGTCATTTAAAAAAATCGATAATGACGTCATTGCACCTTTAAGCTTCACTCTTCGTCTTAGATACATAAATTACTGTTATTTGCTTTAATTTATAATGTTTACGATTGTTATTTTTGCTAAATTATAACCAATGACGATCTGAAGTAAATGTGTCATTTATTCAAAAAAATTGTTATGTGAGGTACCAATTTTTTACATCATCGTTTAAGTAGTAAGAAGGTCTATTAAAAACAGAAGAAAAAAGTGGGGGTTGTCATTTAAAAAAAATTATGATGACGGCATTTTAAAACCAAAAATTGACCTGTCCGAGCGATTTTCTTAAAAACATTATAAAACGCTTTTATGAATTTTGTTCCAAACTTTATCACCACACTGTATAAATTGAAATTGTTATAAACGTTTTCGTATTTTTCACTTGCGTTCTTTATTGTTTAAAAAAATGGTACGATTTATTTGGTTATAAATTTATACGAAATTGTCTTAATTATCGCGAATAATCACTTTTATAGACACACACATCAAAAATTCTCTTTGTTCTATTTGTAAGTTATCTGCAATTTACTACTTGAAATTTTATTCGATATTTAATACGACATAAACCTAAATTGAGTGCTTTAACGTCGTTAATAAAGTATATGGATTTTATTACGTAATCTGTATCAATGTCTGTCATAACGTATTTTATTTTATGGGACCTATTCCCTCTTACATTGGAAAATCCGAACATCGACGTTATTTAATACGTACGTCTTATTGAATAATTTATTTTTGAAATGATTGAAAATATTTCTTTATACCTTATATCCGAGAAAATACTTTTCATAGAAAACCCCCATAATGAAACCAAGAATGTGTACAACAATAGAAAAGGGCAGAAAGTCGAAGGATCTTGACGCTGGAAAATTCAGATTATTATACAATCAGATTCGCAAACATTCCCGTTACGCGAGGAAAAGGAAAGGACCTCGGCGAATGATAGTGTTCACAAAGTTCACAAAGGGGGCTTTGTGACGAGGTCTTTTGATCTGAAATCCTTGCAGAGTAGGCGCGCGATTTATTCTTTTCTGGTGGTCGCAAAACACTTTGGTTTGATGATCCGTTCATTTTTCACATATGCGTCGATTTTCGATGCTTCGTTTTTGTACGATGCAAGATTCATCTACGCCAACCCCGGAAAAAAAATACCAAAATAAGATTATTTCATGAAATTAACAATAAAAAATTTCTTACTAATAGAAATAGTGTAATTTTTACTAGTAATTAGTTAATTTTTTCTTAGTGCATTAATGGAATTATTTAGCGACGTGGTACAAAACTAATTTCAGGTTAGAAACAAAGTTTTAAACTTAAGGGATTAATCCGTAAAAGTTCTTATGACATTTTTCAAATCGGCAATTTAGCGTTACGTCGGGAAACTAGTTTTTAAAACCTTACAAATCACCAACACGGGCGACTCCCTTTTCTCCCAGTCCTCAATTCGATTCTTAAAATAATCGCACGAAGTCAAACGACCGTTAATTCATTTGTTACAACGTCGATTTTTTTCCACGTTGATACGTCAAATTTTCTAAATCGTACGCTGACTGGATAGAGTGCGACATTGGATAAAGACGTATAATTAACTAGATATTCAAGCTTAATTCAAATAAACTGAATTTAAAAAAAGTTAAATTTAAAATATCGCAGAAATTATTTTGCACTTTTGTTATTTAAGCAATTTTTATAAATTGTCAAAACATAGCTATTAAAGCCATTTTAAAGAAAACTCACTCAAGCTTTGTCGAATTTAATCGAACACCTCCGATCAGCAACGTATGGGTATGCGTT
>JAFFZR010022923.1:0-12265 GCA_018397195.1 Lethrus apterus | reverse complement strand
GTTTTTGCCGAAGACCGTCAGCTGTCAAAATTTCCTCATAAATGCAAATATCTTAAAAACGAATAGACATAGACAAATATTATCTTACACAAACTTATATTAGAATTACCCAGAGAATTCAAAAATGTAATAATATATAGGGTGTTCTATTTAAAATTTTAAGTTATTCGTTGTTGCGCACAAACGAAACACTCCGTATAACTGAAAATTTTAGGTGGTGGAGACCATAAATTCAAAAACCTTTTGTCTAAAAATATTTTTTATATTTTGCATAACAACGGAGATATCGAAGAATATCGCACTAATGTTACACCCTGTATATCTAAATAAATTTCAATTTGTTATATTTCGTTTTACTACGCGTATATAATAAGATTACGTTGCTCGATTATCTTCTAAGCTTGTCTGAGAAGTTACTTAGGTCATATATACGAGAGCTTTGACCGGTTCTTACATTTAGTTTGCACAAACTTTACCCGAGATCTAACCGGCCGGCCGGCGGCGCCGGTGGGTCACTCCTAAGTTGCACTAGATCAACACGCCACCCTACTTAGTTTGCAACTAATCGAATTTTACTTTCATGAAAGCGAAAATTATTAAAGGAGTTAAGTGTACGTTTGGACGTAAAAGCAAACAATAAATTGTCGGTTCAATTATAATTTAATTAAAACGTCGGATAATTGTTATCTCAAATGTTCGTTGCAATACGTGCCTCAAGGATCGATGAAACATTCGATTGCAGTTTGTAAAATAACAAATCACGGCGATGGCGATGTAGGAACGATTCCAAACCAAATGAAATTTTAAATATTTATTAGCAAGTATCGTAGTCTTTTCTTTAAATTAAAAATCGACAAAACAAAACCAATAAAGTAAATTCTGCGTAAATTCTGATTATTTGCAACCATACATTCTCATTTCTCATTCTCATTTCCCATTTGATTTCAACATTTCCTGAGTGGCAGTTGACAGCAACCTGTTGTCCTGTTGTGAAGAATATGACACGTCCTTTCAAAACAAGTTTAACGAATATTAAATAAAAAGTTAATGCTTCATACTGCTATTTTATTTTGTACCATTTTAATATTATTGTGTTGATTCATTTATACTGTAAATTATTTATAATTTATGGCAATTTTTTTTTATGAAAACTATCAATTATTTTTATTTAAACTTGATTTTCTTTATGGGATGTACATTTTTTAGACTTTCATTAAATAAAAAACGTAGCTACGAAGAATTCAAATGCTCTTAATTCTAAGTGATATTTATAACTAATAATAATAGATTGTGTTACGTTTTATATTTATTTAACAATTTTTAATTTATCCATACATGTTTTTGTGAAAAGAAAATCCATTACATGCACAATATATATTTACTCGATATTAATGCCACACAAGTGTGTCAAGGAACTCAGCTTGTGTTAAAATTAATAGCAACGATATACAATGAGGTGGGCGTTTATGGTTCGAAGAGATAGCGTTGCTATGTCACCAGCATCCATTCGTCTGCGAAATGCTGAAATTCGCTTCAAGGGTAATGTTGCACACTTCATTCAAGGTTAGAAGGGAGACTGCGGAGTATGGTCGATAATAATAATTGATTTATATGGCAATATATAATATCCCAAGATGTATCAGATTGCCCGAGGACAACGTCTTCCATTGTTAACGCAGGTTATAGATGGAAAACAATTAATTAAAATACTAAATCCCTTCGTATTTCTGTTTTCGTCGAAACTGTGCCATTTTCCATTATAACATTATTATCGTGATTAAGTTACAAATAAATGTAATAAAACTGGAAGGAAAATTAGAATTTCACCGGAATATTATCCATGCGATTTATGATGCCTTTTAATCATATGGATTTCACCACGGCTTATTTGCAGATCCGAGTTGCATGAATGTGACATTAATTGATCGCGGTGATTAATTTGACACATTTATGTACACCCCGGTCATTATTTCAACAGATGACTGATACCAAATGGCAAACCGTCAGAGGAATCAAATGGGTCGCTTGCTTTGGAATAAATGACCATGACCATGACCATGAAAGCAAAGTTAGTTTAATTTCGGTTTAAAATTCGAAAATATGTTCCACATGAACATAATTAAATTAAACCTATTTCTATAAATGTACATTATCTATACACACTTCAAGTTATGTATATTTCTCATGAGCAACAAACATGACGAAGTGGAATAAACAAAATTCGCTTCTTTGATCGAATGTGAACGGAAACCAAAAAAGAAATAAAATGTTGTCTTCTACGAGACGAGACGTGGTTTTAAGTTTGTTTGCAATATCTTTTTCTTGGAAATTTCTAACATACACGTAATATTCCCTGTGTGGGATTATTTTAAACCAAAGGCCTTTTCTATTAACTTAAGCCGATTTGTAATATAGTTACAATGTTGTTATCTGGAAAAAGTGTTTTCTTTGTATCGGTTGCATGTTAGGATTAAATTTATTTTTAACTTCAACAACTAAATAGTCACCAGGGGTCATATTTATAATTTTATATGTATGGGATACAATATTCGTTCGTTCAACCTTTTTTTATGCATTTATCATTTTGTGTAACCGTTCTGAAGGGGTTTCGTCATAAATATGGGGAGGAGGGGCTATATTACGAACACATTGTATAATTGCCAGCAAAATTAGTAAGTTCTAAACCAGTAATTTAAATTGCAAATTGGAACGTTTGATTCCAATTAATGTCCTTTTCAACAATAAGTACTTCAAACATTTCAGTCGTAATAATTAAATAAACTGGCATTAAAATGCAATGAATTTCAACTTTTATAACAAATAGATGTAATTGGTAAATTGCCGAATGAAATGTTTTAATTAATTAGTAGCGCTCATTTGTTGTAATTGTTCAATTAATTCCTATCACAAAACATCAAGCACACATTTCAGAGGATGTATTTTACGTTCAACAAATATTGAAAGTTTGTTAGCAATATTATAAATAACTGCGTTATTAATAATTTATTGCTAGAAAAAGCAATAAACATTTTATTCCTGCTACACGAACACGAAAAGGCAATTTTGAATGTATTCATTAAAGGCAAGATGAATTTATGATCGTTTTTGATGGTATCCTTGAAAATAATACGCCTCATTATTTAAAAGAAAACACGAGCATGTCTTTGAATGAGTGAGTAAGTGGGTAGTTAAAATAATTTATTACGAAGTTTTAAATTATAAACTGAGACGTGAAAATATTTGAAGCAGAATTCTTTAATTTGTCATTTGTGAACTTGATTCACATTCAAAATTTTTAAGTTGCTGGTGTATATTTAATAATGTAAATGATGCCCATTTATGAAAAACAGGCTAATCCTTCATTTCTAAACGATGTCAGTAAAGACAAACAAGTGATTTAGTCTATAGTTTAATAATCTCAAGGTCTAAGGTTCGAATCTTAGTTGAGGAATTTTATTTCAGACATAAAGTATATGATCTTTATGAGTTAGTTTTCCAAACGACTGAGGTTTTCCACGTTTCCCCAATCCTTGGAACAAAAAGCTGGAATCGTTTATAACTGTACGGTTGCGGTCATGGAACAGTTTACACCAACATTTATCAAGCAGTAGGTTTTTTTAAATATTTAAACGGTGTAAAGGGACTTTTTGTCAACCTTACGTTTATTAACAATGGCGTATCAGAATGTAATTAAAATTAAACAGCTGTTTTATTATACACAATAAGAAAACTCAAAAAGATTGGAAACTGTGGCTGTAAAATATACAAAAAACAAAAATTACCACAATAAAATTTAGGAAAATTCTAAATACGTATTTCGGCAACTAAGGTGATATCCTCAGTAGAAAACCTAAGGAAACAGTGTTAAATTAGTGTCACTAGTTGTCTGGTATAGAACATATCTTCAAAGTTGATACCTTGGCTAGAGACACTAATTTAACACTGTTTCCTTCTTAGGTTTTCTACTGAGGATGGCAAATTAGGTAACGATATACGTATTTAGAATTTTTCTGAATTTTATTGTTAAGGGAATTTTTGTTTTTTGAATAAAAAAACTAGAAATCCAAAATTTAACAACTCCATTTTACAATTAGATTACAGATAAATGCTGTTTTGAAAATTAATAACATTTAGTGGCATATTAATCATCTCCCAATGATTTTTAATGAAGATACAATAGAAACATAATGATGTAAAAAAATCACAATCTGTTGCACTGTTTACGTGCCACAACAGATTAAAATAAAATTATTATAAATTTCTTTGACACGAATCAAAAATTATAAATTTAAAATGCCCAGTAACTTTGTTTAAAAAATTTAATTTTTGAATGTGTTTAATATACAGAGTGGCCCACCGAAAACGAAACAGACGCGTTTTCAGGTATTTAGACGCGTTAAAAAAAAAAAAAAAAAAACGATAAAACAGGTCAACTTTCTTTGGAAGGGGGCGAATGTTTTAGCTATTTGTAGTCACCTAGTTGCAACCCTAAAAGAAATAAAATTTTGAAATGAAAAGTGGTATTTTCAAACATATCGTTTGAAAGAGCAATCGATGGGCTTTACAGATGTGTTTGAATTTTTGAATTCTGATCATTACTTCCCGAGTTTTTTCATTTTTACCGGATCTGTAACTAACAAAAAGGGAAATGCTCCAAACCGAGTAGATACCCCTTGCTATTTCAAAATTTTGGGGCAAAACCTGTGTCCTTGAAAAGAAAATTCACTTGTTTCAGTATTTTTTAAGCAACTAACCTCCAAGGTGACATAAAAATGAAGAAAGTTTGAAAAAAGCGTCTAAATACCTGAAGACGCGTCTGTTTCGTTTTCGGTGGGCCACTCTGTATATTACCGAAACAATTGCTTACTTGTTGCAAAGCAACTAAGTTGTAAATTGCAAATTTAATAATTGTAAGTTGTAAATTGTACAAATAAGTCATGTAAAATATATGTATGCATAGGTAATGTAAATGAGTCTTCTTAGCTAAAACATCAGGTGTTGGATAAGATTTGTAGCTGAAACTTGCTTATTTGAAATTCAACTATACACGTCATGTTGGGGGATAATATATATCTTTCTTTGAAACCTTTTACAATAATTCTTTCGACGTTTACTTTCATGACGAACGTATAAATTTTTTGCAGTAACCATCTATAATACTAACCTAATGCAACATTAAATGCAATAAAATACAAAAAAAATCTAAAAGAGTGTATCTGGATTTTATATAACTTAGAAGAATAATTACTTTTATCGATCCGCTACGCGAACAAATTGAATCTGAAATTTCAATTAAACATAACAGACGTTTCAATATTCAGTCAGTCGACAACGAAAAATTTTATGTTATATTAAATGATTAATAGAATGTTGAATTTGTACTTTACTATGTACATTTTAATTGGACTATGAGATCTATTTCTTAGATAAATCTTCCCATATTTATGACTACCCTTTATTTAATTTTATATTACGAAAGATGATTAAATTAAACTAGATTTTTTACATTTCATTACATCCCTTTCGTTACGAAAATCGATTTGACAGCGAAACTTTTATAGGAGCAAACAGAGAACCGTGTTTTGACAAATGGTTAGTTAGTATTCATGTGTGGTTTCCACAACGGTAAATGGTGTTAGTATGTACAGTCTGTTTGATTTTATGTGTTACAACAAATATCTCTGCTATTGTATGAAAGTTATTAGATTATTTATCCTTAATAATGTGTCGAAATCAGAAAGAGAGAGCAAATAAATTTAACATTTTAAAAGGAACTTAGTATTAAAAATAAATACACATAAAAAAATAAAACATAAATTCAAATGCAAATGTTTCATTTTTTATGCAAAGGCAACGTGTCCGCCGCTGCTATTCAACGTGTTTAAGGAACACATTGTTTACACTGTCTACGTTTACGCGCTCAGTTATTTATTTATTTATTTATCTATTACGAAGTTAATTAATGAAGTATAACATGTGATGTATCGTTGTAAAGATAAATTCATGTTTTTTCACAGAATTTTTTTAGTGCAACCTTATGATTTTTTTTTGCACGGTCATAAAGGATAGAAAAGTCACTATCGGATTCCACTAAAAAAATGTATGTTGTCATTTAAATTTTTTTGTAATGACGTCATAACTACAAAACAAATGAAAGTTGGAAGGCACATATTAATGAGTATTTTTAAAAAATAAAATCGACCTGTTTTAAAAAAAACGGTTGAGTTCGCTTTTTTTAAATATTCCATGCTTTCATCCCACCCTGTATAAATAACTAACTGCTTATTTTATAAAATGCGACTAGAAAAAAACTTTAATTACTTAACACACAAGATATAAATTATCTTCATAACAAACCCCAATTTTATAAAACATTTAATTCATTTCGAAATGATATATTTATCCATACTAATGGTAAAATGTTCCGCTATAAGACATTTAATTGCAACAAAGCAAACTTTAATACATGATACTCAATTATACATCAATAAACTTAATTGTGTTTCAACGGTTAGAAATGGATGGAACTATGTAAAGAAATGGAATAAAATTATAATATATAATACGGTGACAGCCAAGTAGAAAGGGTGTACGTGTACTACAAATGATAACAAACGGTAGCAGGTCGCTTTTAATCCCTATAATTAATCCATTTACATCTTTTCTAGATTACAGCATAACGGAAAAGCCCGCGGTTTGCAAGCACAAAGGAAAAAATAAAAAGGAATGATTAATGTTTCCAGTTATTCTCATATTTTAGTAATGCTTTCTTTCTAACGTTAATTTAAAATGATAGCAACGTATTGTGTTACAAATATAACATTTTGTTATACTGTTTCGGAGAAACGATATAAGCAAACACTTTAGTTAAAAGAAAGTTTTAAATTAAACTAAACCTAACACTTCGAATCAATTACGGGGAAAGCAAAGCCATGTAACTACTTCCTCTAGATGCATATAATTGTAAATGGCAGTAATAAATCTACATTCACCTTTGTTTGCCGTTCCTAGTTCTATAACGTACGATGAATACAAACAAAGCTCGCAAAACATATTTGTTGCTTTCTCTAAACAAATGAAAATTATTTTATGTTTTAGATACACAATAGAATATTAGCTTCCACTAATTATCGTGGCATATGTATCTAGCCTTATGTCACGGATACTGAAGAGTTACAAATTTCATAGTTTATTAGTTTCATTATTTATCATTAATTCAGGCAAGACGATACGAATTTAATATGTCCTAGCTCAGGGTTTCTTAAACTTATGTAGTCCGAGGACCCCCTCTTGAACAACATTTTTTTTGCGGACCCCACCCCAATCCTAGGCATTTTACGTCGTTCTTGAGACTTAATTTCTGGTTCAATAATCTCATAGGCACAACTAATTTTTAAACAATATGATAGAAAATTAAAAAAAAAATATATGAAAACCATAAAAATTATATAAAAATCACAGAACATGATAATAATAGGTTCATGTTTTATTTATTGCCTTAAAAATATTTTATTTATTGCTCCGCGCTTCTTGACTTTTCATCGTCTTTTTGAACTGTTTTCAACCACTTTTTATAATTTCGCGGACCCCCGGTAATGGTTACCAGGGGTCCGCGGACCACAGTTTAACAACCTATGTCGTAGCTAAACGTCAGTACATATACAAATACTAATAACTATAATACTCAATGTATGAAGAAGACAACATAAATTACTTTCTCCAAATAAATGGTTGGAACGATATCAGAGAATAACGCAATAATGAAACACAATTTTGTCGCTATAGTGAAAGAGATCAGAATTAAAAGAAACACCTTTGACTTTTTACGCCGATATAAATAATGAACATATATCGGCTTAATCTTCAACAGCATTTCCAAAGGAACTAAGAAAAGAATAACAACTCCAAACATAAAAATTGCTCCAAGTTAGGTCTAATAAATGTAATGAAAGATATTTTACTTCCACAAAAATGTGGGTTCAGGAAATTTCTTTGGGCAGGTTTCTGCAGTTATTGTTTGTTAATGGAAATATTAATAATATTTGTATTTGATTGTTTTATGCCTTCGTTTGCTACTCTTTATTTGAAATTTAGATTTTGGAAAAATTTCTTTACGGCTTTGTAAGGAAAATTCTGTATCATTATTAAGATGATTGGATTTTTAGGCAGTTGGATATCATTTCAATTCCTAAATGTATACTTGATAAACTAAAATATTAAGTTTGTTCTAGAATTATTCATTTAATAAATAAAAGTGGAATTACAATTTTTCGCTAATAGCCCACATACAATTTCGAATTTGCGCAACTGCGTTTAAAATACGAGGACGTAAAACTTTTCAATTGGCAGGCGCCACTATGCAACTTTTATTTTAACAACACTAGTTTACCGCCATTTTGTGCACTAGGTGCCGCTATATTTTTCTTATATACTTTGACCCGCCAAATTCGAAAATTGCATTAAAAATTTATTTATTGATACATTTTCGAGATACGAATTTTTTAATTTTTTTGTTTTTTTTTTTTTGATGGTATTTTGACTATTTGAAGAATGGCCAATCACGCCGTTCGGTACATCAAATTAAAGATAATCAAATCACCAATAAATGTTACTAATATTGTTTATCAGTCGCTTCAGTAGTTTCAGTGCAAGGGGCCATAATACGAAAACAAATTTTTTTTGGCCCAAATCAAAATCCATAATTCACTCTATAGTCGAGGAAAAATATAAATAAACCATTTATACTTTTCCTCGCCGATAAAGTGAATTATCGATTTCCATTTGAGCCAATAAAAAAAAATTTTCATATTGCCCATTGCACTGAAAGTACTCAAGCGACTGAAAAACAATGTTGGTAACATTTATTGGTGAGACTATTATCTTTAATTTGATATGCCGAACGGCGAGATTGGTCGTTCCTAACTCGAAATATGCTTCAAATAATCAAACAACCTCCAAAAAAACCAAAAATTAAAAAATTCATATCTCGAAAACGTATCCATAAAAATATGGTTTAATGCAATTTTCGAGTTTAGCGGGTCAAAGTACACAAGAAAAATATAGTGGCACCTAATGCACAGAATTTTTTTAAAATTTGTAAACTAGTGTAATCGACATCAAAATAAAGCAATGGAAATAGCTTGGACGTCGTGATGATCATTCAATAATTTTAAATTTTACATCCACTTGTATATGAACACATTTCTGTTGGAACACATTTCTTTCTCCCTTCCATGAATGTACAAATATTTTAACAAATTTTATTACATTTGTAATTTTGTATCGGTTGCAAGCTCAAGAATAAAGAGAAAAAATTGGTGTATATGTAAATGACTATACGTAAATGTATAGTGAGTATATCGGTATAGAAGAAGGCACTCTGCTGGCGAAACAATTGTTTCCAATTGCAAATAAAGAGTGAAAATCTTTATTATACCTAATAATAATTCATTCCACTAAAATCAGATTTTTTCTTGCAGTAAATAAATTAAAATTTCAAGTTAAAACTAGTGTTGAAAAAAATTATACTTTTAATTTTAGTTTTCAATTAGATACAATTTCGCTAGATTTTACTGTTACTGAAACAGCACGTATGGTAGAGATGTTAAAATATAAAGCATTCACATCTCTCTGCAAGATAATTTCAACTTTGCTAACTGAAACAAGACATCATAAAAGCTCTCAAAAATCAATTACTGGAACTACCAGTCCGACCTTTTTCCGTTTCGACGGAAGAGCAATAAAGATACAAGTTGTTTGCTCAAATGCTTTTGGCAAAATGAAATACTTTGTCTTACGCGATTAAGACAAGAATTTCTGTAGTAGTGTACTTCTTACGATGGCTTCCGCGGCCGCTAGTTTACTTTTATGTCCAGGGTGGAACCGCGTTATTTCGACTTTACTTGCCGACGCGACGTTTTGTTCAATATTGCAAGTGCAAGAAGGATGACGCAATAATAATCTAAAAGTTCATAACGAACTGGACAAACCTAGTCATCCGGAAGGCTCTGGCAGAACTACACACAGAACAGAACTGCACAAAAGTGCAAAAATAATGAAGCCTGATTACCTTCGGCGTTTTAAAATATGAATGTGGCCAGAAGCAAATCACCAATTTTATTTTACCACCAATTCAGCAGAAATACGTGGCATCTGTTGGATTATTAGGTAAACCAGTTAGTGTTAGTAACTGAAATTTGAACTTTGAGATAGCTATGTTGAAGTAATAGTTTGGGTGAATTTAGTAGGTTTATAAATTATACTTTTAATATAGAAGAGCCGCCCGTATCCTCAAAAAACTAAATCCAACATTAATTAATACGATAAACATTTAAATTTTACCAAAAGTTATTGCTTAAAGTTCCAATAATTGGACCCTTTACTTTTATCATTCGAGTAAAAATAAAACTCAGAAATTCAATGCCATAATGCCATATATTTTAGTGCTTTTTCAACACAAAATAAATTTCTTTGTAGAAAATTAGTAACGATAATGATGTTTATGATGGTTGTGATAGTCGTGGTGATGGTGGTGTCCACCATGTTGCCTTTCTATTCTCGCTTGTCCTTCATTGGGAACATCTACCACAGGTAGCGAATCAATTTCATCAAGAGCACTTACTTGACAATAAATAATCGAGATTAAGCTGATAAATAAAATAAAGGCAGTAATCTGAAAAGTTAAACTATTAAATTAAGCGAATTTTTTATTGAGGAAACTTACCGTCTTCATTGTGAATTTTGACACAGGATTTTCTGTTATGACTGCTTCTCGGCAAGTTTTCCTTTTTATACGTAACTTAATGAGACGTCCATATTAAAAATCAATTAGAACGATATGAGTTTAACTGGTTTTCTTTATGTGATAAATGTTTGTATTTACACTTAGTAAGTTTTCGTTATTTACGCCTATAACATTTTTATATTATAATGAAAAATGATATCTTATTAATAGGTATGTATGTAGTTTTTATATGAAAATAAATTTCTATATTTTTAAATTATTAATATTTTGTTTCATTCTAATATACATACACTACTTTCAAAAAAATTCAAAATGTAACTTAGATAGCTTTCTTTTCGTCGTGAAGTTCGAGTTCTGTAAACGCTCGTTTTCTTCCAACCCATAAAAGACTTCAAATATAATAAATATTTCTATTTCAAGTATATAAAAACAAATATATTATTCCCCTATTAATTTTAATGAAAAACAAATTTGTAAACTACCCAAGTTCAGTACCGGCTTAATAACACGGGGCAGTTGCCCAGGGGCCCCCACACTTTTGGGGACCCCTTGGTGAATTTACCACCAACTGATTAATGTTGATTATTAGTTTGAATTCTCTTATAAAATAAATGAAAAAGAGACTAATGTTAAATAATGAAAACCATTATAGCAGCTACGATTATTGTTTGAAATATTTGTCCCCGACATTTCTTACATATTGGCTTTGGAATGAAAACTAATATTTTTGTAACAATTTAATAGTCACAATTATCGTAAACATCGCTCAGAGCAGGAATATTGGCATAAAGTATTGACATGTGTTGGTGCCTCATTCTTTTCTTGAAGAAAATCAAACTACTGCTACTAGGTCGATAGAAAGTTTTTTTAGATATTCGAGAGCTCTAGGTTTGATATGACCCTTTTTGGAAGAGTATTATCTCAAACTGTTTAGAAATGCTGGAAAGGCGAATCAATCGTCTCCTTCGTTGACTATGTATCCCCTGTTCTCGGCTTACACCGATGACCACGTTCTGTATGAAGGTTTAGAAGAAATTAACTGAAATTCTTTTTCAGGTGACGACCTTTGTGACAATTTTTTGGAAAGTCATTCTTAAATTTAACAAAACAATTAAGTTCCTTCGGTCTAAGGATGTAAACATACTTGTTGCTGTGAATCTTCTTGAATCTCAAAAAAACTGATCTTCATGGAATTAAAGAAAAATATATTGCATATGAACTGAAAGCCAGAAGTATGTGTCCAGATTCGGATCATAAGATGAATAAGTAGAAAAATCCCCATTTAAGAAAATTACGCGGACAGGCGGTACTCAAAAAAATTAAAGATAAAAAAATCATTTTCAAATGTAGGTAAATAATTTCTTAAAAAATTTTTGTATTAAACATCATTTCCTAAAATGAATATTAACGACAATAAATCGCCGTCTCCACACTTTAACTAATCCTGTATAACGAAAACATATTTAGTGTAAATGTAAACATTTATCATATAATAGAACCATATAAAACTCTTATCGTTCT
>JAFFZR010022919.1:0-12644 GCA_018397195.1 Lethrus apterus | reverse complement strand
CTTGAACAAAAATGATATTTTTTGACACACCTCGTATACGACTGATATAATTTAATATCTGATGGTTGAATTTTGGGTTTTAGAACATGCAGAACTTTTTATGAAGAATAACTTTTTTACATAAAATCAATAATAACAAAGTTTTCCATATGTAGCCAACTTACGCGGACACACTGTATAATCAATAAACGTAATGAAATTATTTATAACTTTATAAATATAATTGATTGGGTCAAATAATAATAAAAATTTTGTGGAAATATGATGTGCACATGTGGCAATAAAATTTCTTAACTTCTTTGTTATAAATAATAAATAAAAAACAAGAATATATCAAGGATAAGCTACAAGTAAATGCAGAAACTGAAAAAACAACGAGAATAAAGGAGAACACGGTGGTTGTGAAACCACCATATTCTCCTTTGATCCCGTTTCTTTCGCACCATACTCTCATTTCTGTGATTGCATTTTCGGTGGTCGACTTTAGATCTTGTATACAACGTTCGGTTATGACCATGCTAGTATTGTTTACAAATATGTTGATTTTCGTGGCAGTCGGACAATCTGTAGGTAGATCATTAATCATTGCATTGAATAAGAGTGGGCCCAGTATAGTTCCTTGGGGAACTCCTTTATTTATCCTGCATGTGTCAGAATCATTGTGGTTTACATGGACTTCTTGTAGTCGTTCGGAGAGGTACGATGATATCCATTTATTTGTTATTCCTCTCACCCCAGCATTATCTACATTTTTTGTAAGCAATTTGTGGTCTACTGAATCGAACGCTTGGGATAGGTCGGAAAATAATCTCAAAGTTTTCTCATTTTTGTTTAGCGCCTCAGAAATAGTCAATACTGTTTGTTCTACTGCCGATATATGGTTGAATCACGAGAGCTGGCGTGTCAAGGCCATTTGAATGCAACAATTTTCTACGCTATGAGTTTCCTTCACGCATTCGGTATGCGTGTTGATGAAAGAGATAAAAACTGAAACGTAAGTCTGCTATGTAAATTATATGGATTAAAAACGTATGTCGTTATTAAATGCAATATTGACATGTCACATGTCAACGGCATTGTGTTAACCTACTTTCTAGGTTATGTCACATAGATTATCGATAAATATGAAGTGTGCAATATACATAGTTAATGTACCTGTATAACATATATTAATAGACATGTGATTTCTGAAACTTGATTCATACAATTCAAATATGACCTTGACGCTCCAGCTCTCATGATTTCTACCATAGATTTTTTTTCGATATCCGTGTTGTGACGGATTCAATACTTAGTATTTTTCTAAAAAATTGTAAAGCCTTTTGTGGAAGCAGAATTCAAAAATTCTTGAGATGTAAGGCGATTGGTCTGATTTTGTAATATTTTCAGGGCTTCCTTTTCTTCTCTTAAATTATTATCTTCGATATCTTCAGTCTTGTAGGATAAACACCACTTTCGAATGAGTTATTTATAATATTTGTAAGAGGTGTGATTATGATATCTGAAATGTGTAGCAGTGTCGTACCGCCGGGTATGCTCCTACTTCTGATGCGTTCTTTTTGCAACATACTTTTATTGCTTTTTCATCTTCTTCAGTGGTTACTGGGTTTAGATGGAAAGTATTCGTTATATTATTTTTGTTGGTATAGTTTTCTGTCGACGGTGGACAGTTTTTGTCCAATTTTACGAAGAAGTTATTAAAAACCCTGCTATGTCGTCTTATTTTATGCTTTTTCCGTTTGAAATTATTTTTATTTTGTTTCGTTTATTTTCTTTTTTATTTTCGCTTATTATCTCCCAACAGGTTTTGTTACTGTTGATGATTTCTCGATGTGTCAATGTAAGTCTTTTTTGTTGCCATTATTGTTTTTGTAGTGAGTGGTAATTTTCGTTATACCTTTCATTCCTCAGCCGTTATTTGTTTGTGACATTTTACACAGCCGTGAAGATAGTTTTTTAATGTCGGGTGTAATCCATATTAGATTCTTTGGTTATATTATTTTTAGCTTCAACTATAGGAAATGCTTCGTTGAAATCTCTTTTATTATACTTTCAAATTTATTATATAATTGGTTTGTGTATTGTTCATCCATTTTCCGTTTGAAATTAGTGGCTATTTCTTTATCGAGCAAGTACGTAAACTTGTTTTTATTGGTGTCTGAGTAAATCCTAACAAATGACTTTCTTTTTTCTTCCATTTTATATTGTATTTCAATTTCTACTACTTGGTACGTGTGATCGGTTAAATGGGTTTGTTAAATGATTACATTACATGTAGGGATTGATGTGAAGAATACATCAATACATGATTGCGAATCCTTCGTGATTCGTATAGGGACAGTGACTTTGTTTAGAGATGATAATGCTTTATTGATTTGGAAAACACAGATAAATTTAAACATTAAGTAAGATATTTTAAAATTTGTTTCCTTGCCCTGCTTCTCAACAATTTACGGAAGTTTCTTAACAAAATTTAATTCCCATTACTGTATAAAGTTTATATTTCTTGCAAGCTTGTTTTTTTTTGCCGATGGAACGAAGAAACAAAGTAATGTTGAAACTGTGTTATTGACGTGATTTCGATTTGAGTAACTAATATTTATTAGTATAAATACACTCTCACTAAATTCTGTTTGCATATACAGTCGATGAGGATAGTCATTTCTAATAAAAATTCTTCCAAGGAAAGAAATATTAAATGGAAACACAAAAAGACATTCATCTCCATTATTTTATTAATACTTTCCTTCGTTTCTAATCACATTTTCCTGTTTTTTTTTATTGTGGATGATAATTTCTCCCGTTTGCTGGACCAAGTTGTAAAAACGCGCATAATATTGAGCATCTACAAAACTAAAAAAAATTAAATGACTTTAATAATTGTCGTATGCATTTAAGAAAGAAGTTTAAGCTGTTGTTGTTCAAAATTTTCTTGTTGCATACATTGCCATTGGTACTAAACGATGCGATTAATGTGAATTATATTTTCTGTAGATTATCTTTATTGTAGGATGAAAACCTTCGCATTTATCCGACCGTAAACTTAATCTCTTAAACAAGCATTTATATTTAATTATGTGGCAGGGATGTATTTTTAAACTTATTATTTATTAAACCAATTTACTAGAAACGAAATTCTTAACAATGCTTATCTGAAAGTGAATTTGAAGTATTATTTTTCTTTTTTTATATTTGATACTAAATTATTTGTACAGAAATATTAATAACAAGCCAACCAGTTCGTGTATTTCTTGTGGTTAAGACTTCAACAGAAAATTGCACAAGCAGTAAGCAGAGAAGGCTTATGGTATTATTATTACATAAAAACAAATTGTCAAGAATTATTTAACAATTTGTTTTCTAATATTACAATATAAATAAATGTTTTCGCTATTTAATTTATATTTTTTTAATAAAAATTTTTAACGCTCCACTTTCTTCAATTAATTTTTGAGAAGTTGAGTAAGCCCAAACTATCTAACTAATTGACTGTATGGTTTAGAAATATCTCTGTTTTAGCTTTATAATTCTTGTACTTTAACCTTCAATTAAAAACACAAGATAAACATTAAACAATATGGGAAAACAGAATTGGCAATAATAATTTTAAATTGAGTCAAAGCGATTCTGTCACTTGTAAAGAAATATGCAAAATTATTTTTTTTGCGTAGTTGGCAAGTTACAATTAAAAATGTGCTTAAATCACGAAATCTGGACCTGAATTCCCAGAAGTGCTTGTATATTTCATCACTGGAAAATATTATAAACATTAAACTTTTAGGAACATTTTCCATATAACTCCATTATACAAAAGATATTCATTATTAATATGTTCAGTATTATAATTAATTTATAAATCATGTGAATTTAGTTAAAACATATAAACTATCTATAAGTTATTCAAACATCATATACAAAGTGATATTGAGATACGGCTTTGGTGTACTTCTGAAACGATGGGGATTTGTGCTCCCATTTACACCAATGTGCTCCTTCGCGACCAATCTACAGGAAAGCAAACGTTGTTACCGAGTCCCAGCGAGCAAATGGATGGGAGTAGTTAACCTTGTCAACTCAACTCCAGAACCCGAGGGTCCTGCTAAAATAAATACAGTCACGTCTGATATTCCGAGATATTGCATTCAATAAAATGTCTTGTTTACCAACCGCATAACATTTGAGTCACAACGTTCGAAATCGACAAAAGGTTTATCAAATGATCAGTTTTTGAAGATGTTCAATTCGGATATATGGAAGTAAATATATCGCCGAATAAATCTAATACTGAACGAGATTTGAACTCACTCACATTATATTTTATGTAGTAGTTTGATTGAAATTTTCTGTTTTACTCAAATATATATTTTTATTTCCCCACATACTGTACAATCTGTCCCTAAGCAATCACAATAAATACCTATATTGTAATGAAAAGCTTGAGGGAAATCTTCCCTTTGGACAAATCACCATAAAAACTTAAATTTACGTACTAATTTTAAAGAAACCGCTGCTGCTACAAATGTTAAATTTAAGAGTGTTTATTTGGCATATCTTTTAGCAAGGGTTGACGGATGCTTCAGACAAAGTTTTGTGTCATTGCAATATACAGGCTGTTTAAAATTCATTACGACATTACGAGAAATTCATCTTCATATTTCTCATTTTTTTTTTTAAATGGATCACCCTCTGTATATTTTTACATGAATATTTGTAGAATTCTGAAGATTTTTCATAAAACGACCATATAGCTGTCAGATTAGCTTTATATCCAGACGCATTCCTAAATATATAATTGAGTCGGACATTTGCCTTTTCTTGTGGAAAACGTAATGTGGACTGATTTGGTTTCGTTCGCCCTTGATTCTTTTATGTTTAGCCATGATTGTATTTTGTTTAGGTGAACTTGGAGGTTTTTAGAAGAGATTTCTGGATTTGGTTGGATAACACAGCATTATCGTCTGCAAGTTGCAGTTGTGGTCAATCTTGTCTTGGGCATATCAGCAGTATAAAATAAGTGTTGGACCAAGGACGTTTCCTTGTGGAACGTCAGAACGGATAGGTAGTAAATCACTGTGTTCTCTATGATTTTCAACGTAAAACTGTTTGTTGGTTAGTAAAACGTATGTGGTAGATATTCTTTTTTGCTCATGAAATAGACCTACGTGCCAGACCTTCTCGTAGACCTGTCTCACATCGAGAAAAGCCGAAGAGCAGTACCTTTTCAGTTCTATATCTTTATTCACATTTTCCACTACTCATTGTTCTCGGTTGTACCATGCTTGCGTCGAATGCCAAACAATCGGGGTTTCTCTTCATTAGTTACTGTTAATATACGTTTGACGTTCTCGAATACTTTTGATAGCACGGGCAATAAACTAACAGGCCTGGCGGAGGAACTTCTGTTGCTGGTTTTCGGGTTTAGGTATCATAATTTTCTGTGAGGTTTTCCATACACTTGAAAAGCATCATGTTCTAATGACTGCATTAGAAAATTGGGTTATAGCTTTAACGGCGCTGTTAGGTAATTCTTGTAGAATTTTCTCAAATATTCAAATATAAGCACAGTTTAGGTATGAAATGTGAGTGTTATTGATTTTCTGTAAGATTAGATTAGATTCCATAATAAAAATTAATGAATAAAAAATACAATAATGCATTGCATTTGTTGTCTTTTATCATTATGTACATTAAATCTTTCCAAAATATATTCATTTGTTATAAACGAAGCAATTAAAATATTAATATTAATACGTGTATGCGAGAAAACAAATTTAAAATGTAGAAAGACAGACTCCTAAGCCCCGACGCACTTATAATACGTAAGGAAATGAAAGTAGGCTCTGGAGTGATAGATTGACGTGGCAACTTCCTCGTTGAGAGTTTTATTTCGTTTTAGAGTATCAATGTGTCAGAAATTTTTGGTAAACGAGTTTTGCAAAATAATTATATTAAATTCGAATATTTTACGTTTATTCCTATATTGTCATATAACAATTTTAATACACACGATAGTTAGTTATTTTCCATTGAAATAAATATTTTAAAAAAATTTATTTACAAGAAGTTGGTTAACCGTGACATTAACCATAAATATACTTTACGTATAAATATAAAAGTTAAAGACAACATGCAAGAGCATCTTGTAGCTTATCATATCAGTCATAAAAATACTTAAAAATAAAGTTGGTAATACAAGTTTGTCAAGTTTCCTTTCTCAATACTTTTTTTTCTTTGATTCTCTCTCGCCACTTGTCCCAAGTTCTCGAAGAACATAACTGTACTGAGAGGGAGCGATTTTGGTTGCGGCCACGATCGTCTTACAGATGTTAATACCTATTTTAGTATATGCTGCAAGGATTAGGGAATCAGAATGGTCGGTCGAAGGCCAATTCAAAGTCAGAATCTTTGCAAACTTAAATCTGTGATATAAATTCACAATGTATCCCATAAATCACAACAAAATCATCGAAATATAGAAAACAGTTATAAAAATTTTAAACGAAATGAAAGTGAATCCGAAACCCAAAGCTCAAAGTTTCATTGTTAAAATCAGAAGGATAAGTTGACATGTATCTTTGGTGGATTCATCTTTGACCTAGTTTAATATCAATAATTTATGTATACAATTGTATTTGTTGTGTGTGTGAAATAAACTAATTTTATTTAGTATCGAAAGCATTTTCACGGAAAAAACATTAATGCAATTAATTTCTTAATGAGTAGCTTAGAATCTCAACAAGTGCACTACGATGACGATTTAAAATTGAAACCCATTTGATAGTAAATGGAACTGAAATTTAATTACTACGTCCATTTAACTTCAAGGAGGCACTTAAACAAATTGACATGAAAAATGTCATTGGTATTAAAATTTGCTGAATTCAATATATTTTTGCAGGACCAACGATAATTGGGCACTCATTGCATACAAACTGACTATAGTGGTTGATTATTTATTATTTGTTATTAATGGTGTTTCAAAATACAAAATTTTATGCCGGTTTTAATATTTAATGATGCACAATTATTTTATCTTACTTTGTTTGGAATAAAGAAATATTTACAGTTTTGCTACTTTTCCTAATTAGTTTGAATTGTCACATAAATTTCTATGTAGCTTGGAGATACTAATAGACATTGGATCTTTAATTAGCATAATAAATGAGATTTAGACTTTATTTTTATCTAAATATCTAATCTCAAGCCATCGTAAGTTTTGTAATTTATTTGATTTAACCAGTGAAAGTTTGCTCGATAACCGATGCGGAATTACAAAGAGGTAATATTTACATATTACACGCTGTGCAAAATGTAATATTATAAGTTAAAAAGTTGCACAGTCAAGCTAAGCCTCTCATAAATTATATTACGTGATAATAAGCGGGTGGCAACAAAATTTAATTAGATGTAAATTTGTTCACAACAAATGTTTTAGCAAGTTTCTAATCATTGCATATTAACATTTACACAGAAATTTGTAATATAAATACAAATCGCATCGACAATAAAATATTATGAATTTGTTCTTAATTCATAATTAACTTATGTTAATTGTCGGTGCAGCTCATTAAAATTTTCAACTGCAGGTACGGTCTGGGTTCATTTGGAGATAAGTTATGGTAAATGTGGGAAAGTAAACCGAGTTAGCATTGTTGAAATGCTAATTTGTTTAATTGAATCGTTTGACCGTTTACTTTATATATTAGTTCAGTGTTTCTCTTATATTCTGGTCCACCCTGTGTTCACGAGAGTAATTGAAGTTTATTTTTATACTTAAATTAAATATTCTTGTTAAGATTTTATTAGAAGTTGCTTTATATGATAACATTTTTTAGATTTTATTCAGTAACTGAATCAGTCCTGGTTAAGACGCAATCAAATTAAAATTTGTTAAGTAAATAATTGATTATTAATTTACGTATTTCTAATATTTAAAAAAGTGAAATTACGTGTTACAAACTACATTATCCGAATATAATTTTGTGTGTAAAATCCTACTGCAAGTGAAAGTTAAGGTTATAAATAATGGAAATATGATGATGAATTATGGTAATTTATTCACTGGCTTGTTTTATGGAGAATTATATTACTATAAAATTTCTTTTTATACATCGATCTTTATAGTAGAAAGGTGGTAAACACTTGTTTAATAATTCGCGTCAATTCTGGAAGTGGAAAGTTTGTATTTTTTTGGTTAGAATTCCATTTGAGCTTTTTCTTAAAGTTGCAATTTGATAAAATAATAAAAAATAAACCTTATCCAATTTAAAAATAAACTGAATTTCCATAAAAATCTAGACTTGAGAATGCAATCTCAGATTTCTGCATACATGATTTCCACTTCTTTAGTACAGTTGCATTTATATTGATATTTATTCGGTCGTAATGCTCCTTACTGTAGCAAGTATCGAATCTACTTTCATTATTGATCTTGGAAGAACAATATTTATAAAAATATCCGGGTTCAATTTCTAAACGTAGCAACTGTTAGAGATAATTGGATTTTCTAAAATCGGGATGAAGCAGTTCTCAACAAGTAATGTTCCGTGCTTTCGTTATTTCGTTTCCTAAAAATGATTATTATGTATACATGGTGTTCAAATTGAACTCGACACTATTGCCAACTTTGTTACTACTAAAGATACGATGTTGGTTAAATTACCAAAGTAGTAGCGTTTTTCTTCCGATTACGCTGGTAAAATTTTAAAAACAATTTAACTTTGTGTTTTTTAGATATTAAAAAAATAACATTTTTTTAAATGAGCATTTCAGGAAATTATTTTTGAATATACAGAGTGTCCCGAAAAAGACCTGTGTGGTCACGTGACATTTTTTTAAATGGGACACCTAGTGTCTGTTTGCATAGTTCGAAGTGTTTTGGGGGTATCTATTGATATTTAACTTTTTTTTGAATTTGATTCATGCATTCCGCCGTATTTAGCGATTACTTCAAAAAACTTAAGTTTTCGTACTACCTTTAAAGAAATCGCTGCGGCTACAAATATTAATTGTAAGAGTAATTATTTGACATATCTTTTAGCAAGGGTTGACGGATGCTTCAGACAAAGTTTTGTGTCATTGCAACATACAGGGTGTTTAAAATTCATTACGACATTATGAGAAATTCATCTTCATTTTTCTCATTTTTTTCAAATGGAACACCCTGTATATTTTTACGTGAATATTTGGAGAATTCAATTCTGAAGATTTTTCATACAAAGACCATATGGCTATCTTTAGCCGTTTACTAAAAAACAGGAAAAATGGTTAAATACATGTTCAAATGATACACTTTACACATCATATCTGTCTGAAAAGAAGGTAGAAATATCATGCTGCTATAGTTTTTACAAAATAATAAAACGTGAATGACGTATTGCTTTAAAAAATAGTCAAATGTGTCAGGTGGTCCTTATTTATTTGTCGGCCATTTAAATGTGAAGCGTACCTACATTTTATGAGAAACGCACTACCAAATTTTCTAATACAGTTGCCACTTGCCAGATAGAGAATATGGTTTTAACATGATGGTGCACCCGCTCATCATACGCAAGCATTGAGGGAACATTTAAATTTCCAAATAAGTGGATAGGGAGAGGCAGACCGCAGCAATGGCCAGCAAGATCACCCGATCTCACTAAAATGGAGATGTGGGGACATATAAAGGGCATTGTTTATCGGGAACTACCAACTACTGTAGAAAATATGCATGAACGTATTCGAAATGCGTTTTAAATTATTACAGCCGATATACTAAGAAGAGTGGAAAATTCTTTTAAAAATCGTGTTCGTGTTTGTTTAAATAGAAATGGAAAACTTTTTGCAAAATTAGTTATGTGTTTATTCATACATATTTATTTTATTTATAATTTAAATGTTACAAATAAGAATGAATGTTGGCTATATTTTAGTAAACGGCTAAAGACAGCTATATGATCGTTGTATGAAAAATCTTCACAATTGAATTCTACAAATATTCACGTAAAAATATACAGGGTGTTCCATTTGAAAAACATGAGAAAAATGAAGATGAATTTCTCGTAATGTCGTAATGAATTTTAAACAGCCTGTATATTGCAATGACACAAAACTTTGTCTGAAGCATCCGTCAACCCTTGCTAAAAGATATGTCAAATAATTACTCTTACATTTAATATTTGTAGCCGCAGCGATTTCTTTAAAGGTAGTACGAAAAATTAAGTTTTTTGAATTAATCGCTAATTACGACGGAATGCATGAATCAAATTCAAAAAAAAGTTAGATATCAATAGATACCCCCAAAACACTTCGAACTATGCAAACGGATACTAGGTGTCCCATTTAAAAAAATGGCACGTGACCACACAGATCTTTTTCGGGACAATCTGTATATTCATAAATAATTTCCTGAAATGCTCATTTATGTTTAGTTAAACGCTGCCTTTGTTAGAAATCTCTATGTGTAACACGAAATGAGAAATCGAAGAACGGAGCTATGCAGGACTCTGTATACTTAAATATAATGTATACTAAAAAGCCAGCTATTTTCGCCATTACATCTACTTTCAATATTTATTCGTACTGAAAAATTTGAAGACTAGACTTTTTTTATTTTAAAACTGTAAGGATATAGTAATAATAGATTTTTATTATACAAAAGTTGCACCGTTTAAAGAACAAAAATATATACTGTAATTGCGATCGAATAAAATTTTATATAACTGATGTACGAATTTTTACAAAAAAAAAAGATTAATAAAGGTTACTTATATTATTTATGGGTAGGGATTTCTATTATCATGCATTTGACAAATATTTTGTTTTTTTCTGCAATTTTAGTTTAGTTTCATCATTTTCCTAACTTACATTTTGTCCTTAATTTACGTTTCTTCACTGTGTACTTTTTTTTATTTTAACAGATAACAGTTTGCAATGTTTTTGACTTTGAATTTTTAGAAGTTAGTGCGAAGTTAGGGAACAAAAAATTCACAGTTTTATCTGCTATTTATGGTTTAGAAACTTTCATTCATCTATTAATTTTCTTTTATTCTTGATTGTTGATACTTAATTATTTTAGCTTATAATCATTTTAGTTGGAAAGCTAAGTTAGTTGGAATCTAACTGACTTCAACAGCAATTGGTATTTTTATGTTATTGTTTGGAAACTTTCTGCACAAGATCTTTGACACGAACCGTAACTTGATGTTGATATTTATTATTTAGTATATCTATTTTTTGAAAAGCTTGCTATCTACCTTACAGCTAGCACATTTCTCATTTTTCTGGCCTGTTAAGCAAAAAAAAAATCATTTTTTCGTGTATAACTACCATCACTACTCCTAGATTTCGTTACAATATGTTATAGCATGAACATTAAACTTATAAACAATGTGCACCTCCTATTGGTAATTTATACTTTATATTTAAGGACGATTTAAAGAAAAATCCCGGGCGGCTTCTTATAAGTAAGGTGACCAAACCTTTTGGAAGTTTTTTACTCCTTTTTCATGAGCTGTAAAATTAACTTATTGACTTTTTTGAATTCCAAAAATTCCAATTACGGGGCGAACCTAACTCATACAACCTATGAATTTTCTTTTGAATTTCGATTACGAAGCGAACCCAACTTAAATTTTAAAAACTGACTTAACTGACTTGAATTTCAATAATATCAATTAAATTTTGATTTTTTGAATTAAAAATAATTGGCCACCTTAATATAGGTCCCTTGAATTTTGTATGAATTCTAGAGGGTGTTAAACAAACTTTGAGGGGGAATAGTAAGGACCAAAATATGCAGAAAATCTTATCTTTTGAAAAATCCTGTAAGTCCTACTGTGAGATGAGTTTCAGGTTAATAAATGCAATCATATGCACTTCGTGAGTTTCGGCTAGTTGTTTATTTGCGTCAAAATTATTCATCTACATTGTATAATTAATATTTCCTATATATTATTTTATTGCAAAAAACTAAACTAAAACTTGATTTTAGTAATAAACTACATGCTTAGACTAATATAAGAAATTTAATAAAATATTACCATAGTACGAACAAGCGATTAGGTTTTTATCAATTAAAATTTTAAGTCAGATTAAACGATAAATAAAGGCGACGTTGTTTTATTTTCAAAATTGCCCATCAAGTCTGATCGCGATGACATGACAGGTAGTTGCCATAAAAACAAGAAATCCTGATGGCCAGTCCTCGAGTCTATTGCGGCGCCACTACTTACGACGCACTTTATTTCGTATTTTTCTAGTTTCTAATTTATGCCCGTACATTTCTCACCGAGATATATTTATCTAATTTTATGCGCTCGCGGATACCAACACCATGCAGAAAAGCAAAGCTTCTCCAGAAGCATGTTACACAATATATCTACACATGAATCAGTACTCATTAGTCATTATGACTCATTATAAATGATTAATAATATTATTAAATATATCGTTTCGTATTGATGATACTGATTAATGTGTTATAAAAATATACAGGGAGGTGCATAAAAAACGGACAGAGCTGTAGTATCGTTATTAGTCATCCGATTTTCAAAATTCAAAAACCGCATTGAATTGTTCAAAGCCCGCTATAAACTGGCAGTAAATAATATGTTTTATTTTGAAGCGCCTCTGAACAACGATTGTCAACTTTTTTTTTTTAAATG
>JAFFZR010022918.1:0-12795 GCA_018397195.1 Lethrus apterus | reverse complement strand
TTATAACATTGACATTTGTCAAAATGACATTTAATGTATTTTTAAAGTTGTCATGGTAAAACTATGACGTAGCGGCAAGAAAAGCACCATGAATCTTTTCAGTATAAGATTGTTCTGATTGGTGCATGTGATCTTGGTTTTAAAATATCATTGGTCCACGTCATCATGTGGATAATTCTCTGTATAAGAGTAAGAGCTTGTTACTCTAGAAGTCCGCCCATAACATAGAGCACCGTTAATTGTACGTCAATGGTGAATGCTTCCGGCAACTCTTGACGAACAATCGAATCTACCCAGACATAAAAGCGACTCGAACTTGAGACCTCTCTCGTATCAGACAACTGATTCAACTATCTTTAAAACGTTATCCGTAGGTAGTTACAAGTAGGTAGAAAACCACGAATATCACCGTCAATTTGACAATTACATGCCCAATTACATTACATTACATGCATTACATGCTTGTCAAGCATAAGCGGCAAACAACCAATACTATATAAGACACAGAATCACTCTGTACACTTAAGAGATAAAAAAACGTGAAAGTGAAAATGTTCGTATGAAAAGTACTATATGTGAGTGTAAGAAACAGATGGAAAAATTTTAAAAATATTATAAACAATGGTGGGAGTTTACGTCGACGCAATTTCAATTTACCGTGGCCCGCGGCTTCATGTTACTGTTACGTCGACGGAAGTAAAAATCGCTTATATTTCCGGGTCTCCGAGCGGTAAAATCTCTAAAATCGAAGAAAAAAAAGTGCCGTTCCGTTATCGACGTCCTTACCGCACGACTGGATCGATCCAAGAGATTTTAGGTATTTCATTGCGGGTTTATTATCACGGGAGACTTGTTCCGCGAGCGATAATTTCATGTACCTGCCTGCGTTAGTGGCGCAATTAGAGCGGAACGTAAAGTCAATAACATTGATAATCGACACCGTCTTCCTCTTGCTGCGCGATCGAGCCGTGTCCGGACGACAATTCAAATTTTTTTGAATCTGTCATGGTTCCAATTTGGATTTTTTTGCTCGTGAGATTTAAATATTTGAGAGGCTTTTGCGTTTACGAGTGTTAAACAATAAATTTTGAAAGAAAAATCTAAAACATGTATCTGTTCTACAAAGCTTCAAACGTTCAAACTGAGACGGGATGACTGGTCTGGTTTTTTATTTAGAAACATCAGATTTGCAATCAATGACAGTTTTGAAGACCACAAACTCTTTGTGCAATAATTTTAATGATTTCAAAAATTTGGATACACCGACGTGTTGGATTTGAATATTTTTATTCGAAAAATCTAGGAAGCATTTTTTTTTTAAATGAAGTGCAGTTTTGAAATCGTAAATTTGAAATTCAGCTCGGTGCTCCCCGCCCCCCTACTCCCAAAATGCACAAACGTCGTTGTTGTTCGAAAAAGCGAAAAAACACAAATCTTGTACGTGCGTCGAACATTGACGTAATTCAAATATTTATAGACGTTACGTCGAATTTCATTGAAAGTGTGCACATGTGTCCATAACCTTGCTTCACGGTTGAATTCTTAAAGTTTCTCTCGGTTCGAAATCGCGCGTGGGCTTCAGCATTTTTATTTATAACGATCGGCGACGGCGTGAATTGTTGGAGATTTTGCGTCAGACGTACACCTTACACCTTCAAATGAAGGCGTAATTTACGAATAGATTTCCATTAATTTGAATCGTTGTTTGTAGTGTATTTTTTTCTTTATTCCTTCTACGTCAAACCCATATATTAGGGTCAATTTATGTACGTCCTACCGACTGCGCCGTACCTTACATGCCATATTTTAGGACTTTACGTTGGATTGATCACTCTTTAAGTGAATTTCTGAACTAAATGACCCCGCGTATCATTCTCATCCGTTTTAAAAACAAACAAACTCGCTAAAAAGCGGTTATATCTGTTAAAACAAATCACCCTGGTGACAAATTTCGAGACTATTGCAATAATTAAAAAATCAACGCAGCGTGACGTCGTGCACGTAAATGCCTCCCTCTGTCGCGCAAAACAGCTGTTTTTCACGACTAGAAATTCATCGCGGTCGCGTCGTAACTTCACGCCACTATTGGTTTCGCGGCCGGAGATCGTAAATAACAAACACAGGTATTCGAATTCTGCACGCAACGAATTCGTAATATACAGAGCGTTCGCGACGTCCGGTTGTCACGGATTGCGGCCGCAGAAACGGACGGATTGCGCGTTGTCGTGTAAAAAAATCGAACGGAAACTCGTGCATCCCGTCTGCGTTACGTGGACGACGAACGAGGAGTGTCAGGGTAAGGGCGCAGTGCTATAAAGCACGAACGGATCTTTCGTTAATGTGCTATTGACGGGTGCGTATGACGATTCATCGACAAAACATCCGGCGCTTTTGTCTTCACATTCTGCTTGGTCTTCTAATGAGATATTGTTGCTTGTTCGTAATTGAAAAAAAGTCTCGAGAGCGTCAAGTTCAAAACTGATCTGAATGGCGGAAAGACGAAGATAATGGTGTTTAGGAAAAGGATTGGAAATGGAAAGTAAGGTGAGATTAGTAAGGTCCAAGAATAGAGGAAGTAAAGGAATGGATTTATTTAGGATGGGTGATTAGGAAGAACTTAAGGAAGAACACACGAAAAACAAGGAATTCAAAAGAAGGACTGGGGGAAAAGCGGTGTGAGGATGTATTGCAGAGTTTGGAGCTTGAGGGCTTTGAAGAAGATGAACAATGCCTTGTTAAAAAAAATGTGTACGTGGTCACTAATTAAAAATGTATTGATGTGAGAATTGTGATCATATAATTATAAAAATTGCGAAAAAAATCGGCGAGGCAAGCGCGTCGTCCCAGGTGATTTATTTTAATTGGCTTGCAATTTAACCCATTTCTCGGAGGCGCGCGTCTACGTAACGCGCCGCGGGCTAAAATTATTCGGGAACGGCGTTGTTTCCGTGCCAGAGGCGCGTCACGAAATTGAGTTATTAATATCGTTTAAGACGCCTGAGATGCGCGCACGTCGATCGGCGATATTATCAAACAAAATCGATATTTTTTCATCGTTTTCTTCCGGTCTTTCGTATATCGCGTGTACACGATCGACTGGCGTCGAGAAAAATAGAAAATAATCACGATTGACCGAGTTAGCTTTCAAAGTTATAGTTGAGTGTCCATCCTACGTGCGCGTGACAGATTTCTTGCCTTTCCTTTGTTTCTATCGATCATAATCATATCCAATGTTTCCATTCTGACCATATCCACCTTAGTTGCAATCATTATTTATTATCCCAATTATTTATTCAATTTTTTGTTGTTCATACAAATCGCATCGTTTCAATCTCTTTGTGCATTTTAATCGTTTATTTTCGTCACTTTTCGCAGCGTTCGGTTACGCGCACTAAAAACGACGAGTACAGTTAAAATCGCTAATGTGTCTTAACGTTTACGTAATTACGTCGTTCTTGGCGCTCGCTTCTCAAAACGTAACGACGAAACGGTGGAATTTTACATCCTGGAAGTCTAATTTTCCTCCTTTTTATTTTTACAGTTAGGTATTTCGTTTGCAATCGATGAGATAATTGGGCAAAGTAATTGATTAGAAAGGCACTAACTCGCATTCATTGTTGCACGCTTCTTAAACATGTTTTATATTTTCTGTGGGGCGGAACTTATGGTAGATGCTCCAAAATATGATCTTTCAGATGGTTAAAAAAATGATCGCGATTGGTTTTCAAATAAGATAGTTATAATTGATTATCCTCTCATGGAGATTTACGCGTAAACTGTTTTATTGCTTTGATTAATGGCTATCTTCACACCGGTAAATAAATTTGCTAACAAAATGCAACGCGGCGAACGATTCCGTCTAAAAGGGAGCGTTTCGAGCGAAACAATGTAGTTGTATATATAGCGACAATAAAATGAAGAACAATAACCTTTGATGTACCGAGACCGTACTAAACGGTTACGACGAAGAAAGTCACATTTGCGGTTGTAAAACGCATCATTCATGAACAGGTTAATAAACTTCATCTTGTGCTGCACGGTCTGCGCGAATCTCCCTCTCATTATCGAATACGCACCAACTTCGAGAAAGAAATCGATAATTTCCAATGAAATTTAATGTTTAAATTTAATGACGATTGCTTTAGTCTTTAGTGGGACGAGTAGTGTAGTGGCTTAGTCACCGGGTCAATAATCTCAACGTTCCGGGACAATTTATTATTTCATGGATAAATTTGCAAGTGTTTTCCATTTAGTATTTGGGTTATTTGGTTTTCCATTAGGATTTTTGAGAATTAAAATAAAAGAAATTTCCATATTTCTACTGACGGTAAACAGATGACGATCATACATTCGTCAGAACAAAAAAAATGAAGACATTTCCGCCGTCTATTGTTTCAAAAATATTTTTTTCACTTATTACGTTGGATAAATTTTGATGAACCTAATCTTATCCTAAGAAAACTAACCAACCTAATCCAACCCTATACACCTTTGAAAAAGGATGACAAACTTCAAAAAAAAAAAAAATAGAAATCGAAATTGGACAAACTTTCTAACCTAATCGGATTTAAACCAAATTTAGCACAAAACCAACCATCCTAGCCTCAATCAAACCTAGCCTAAACTAAATATTACCTAAAAAATAAATGAAAAAACAATGTATGTAAGCATCATTCTTCCGTCAGGGTTTAATTAACAAAAATGTAGTTTCAGTGACATGACAGACATTGTTTTTAAATCCTACACTTACGGATGATGTCAAGACTAACAACATTTATACAACAATCTCGCGCATCATTTCCTTCAAGAAATTTTCACAAAAATCGTGTCAAGCTCACAATAAATTAGCTAAATTGGATTTTGAGTAAAAGTTGGGTTGACTATTGTTGTTTTTTTTTTAAACTAATTAAACTCAAATTATTCACATTAACAGTTTACTGCTTATTATTATAATTTTTATTTATTTATTTTTTTAAGTACTATTATTTTGTTTTTGATATTCATTTTTTTATCACAGCCTGTGTAAAAAGTAACAGCCAATTTTAAAAAAGGAACAATAGAACAAAGATTTCGATCCTTTTCAGTTGAGTCGAACTAGGAAATTAAAAAAAGAGAAATGGGAAAATTTAAATTAAAAAAAACAAGATTTTTTTTTAAATTAAAATATATATTTTTTAATTTTTTAAAAACTTGAATTAGAAAAAAAAATTGCACATTTAAAAAAAAAAATTAATGAGATTATTAGGTAATAACATTTTTAAAACCATTAGATTTTTTAAATTAATTTTTTTCCTCATTAACATTTCGCAAAATTGGGTTTTGAGTGAGAGTTCGGTTGGCATTAGATTGTTTTTTTTTTTAATTAATTAAAAAAAGAACTTATTTGTACGTCCTTTAAAAAAATTAGGAAAATTGTGTTTTATGTGAGAGTTGGGTTGGCTTTAAATTGTTTTCTTTTTTAGAAAAAATCCTGAATTAATTTTATTTCTACCTTTCCAAACTTAAAAAATGCTAAAAAATTCTATTTAAACATTTTTAATTAAACAAAATTAATTTAAAAAAAATCATAAATTTAAAAAAGAATGTGTGGGTGATTGGTCTAGTGGTTTGGTCAGTAGGTCAGTAATCGCAAGGTCTAGGGTTCAAATCTTAGTTACGGACATCGGATTTTATTTCATGGATGAAGTTTACAATGTTTCTATAACTTTGAGTTGGCCTTCCGACCGACTATATTTTATTTCATTAGGTTTTCCACGTTTGCAGCGCATGATGGAATATGTTTCTAACTGTAAGTCGTGGCCACTCTGTAATTGGGTTTTACCTATCGAGGTAGTAACAAAACAAAAGAGGTTTCAATAATAATAAAAAAAAATATATATATATTTTGTAAATCATGTCAAGGTCATTGCGATCATAATCACGATTACTGAACTTAACAATTGATTTTTGTTAGGTGAGCGTCGTTTAAAAACTGCAACATTTTTACAACAATCTAATGACTCATCAATACAAAACCTACAACAAATTCCGATTTGCAATGAGATAATGACCGTCCTTTTTTGTACTATCCTACAAATTCGAGGCAACGTAAATGGAAATCGTATTAGTTGAAGAAAAAAAAAAATGATTATAATCCCAATTATTTTATGACCGAACACGAACTGCTCGACCAACCGTTGAACGATTACGTCCAATTGTTTATTAGTTTATTACGTATCCCCCACGATATCTTTGCGACTTCCGACCGAACCAATTACGCCGAATTGAACGGTATGACACGGCGTCATGCGGGGGCCATCTCAACAATGAAAAACCGACGCACAAAATATTACACAGTAACCGATATTAATCTCCCATTGTGCTCGGGCTTTGTCGCCCACGGCTGCCCAATCGTCGCACAATGAGCCGTTGGAAAAAATTAATTGCGTTCGCAGGAGATTTACTTTCCGTTGAGCGCCGAGTGCGTGGAGAAGACTTGCATAATTAAATAAGGAAAAGCCAGTTAACCGGGTTACGTGGACGTAATCCTGTTAAATCGAAGCAAGGTTATTTCGCTAATTGGTGTTGATCTGTTTTGTTTTTAAATCACCACGTGATTGCAATCAAGGTTTTTACGTCACGTTTGTGTGGCGCAAATTAAATACTTAAACAAAAAAAGGCATCGATGCAAAGCAACACAAATTGGTGAAAATTGCTGACTTTGCGTTTTTAATTATATTGAAAAATGTTGAGCACGCCGCCACGTCGCGCCACACCGGTTATAAATAGCAATAGGTCATTGCAATAAATAAATAGTTTAACAATATGAATAAATGAATATGTATGCGGACACGTTCGGTGAAATGCAAAATGATAATTTAAACGTGCGTGTCTTTAAGTCACGGGTAAGTGGCTTACGCTTCACATTTCAGTTTACACTTCCAAGTCTTTCTTCTGCAAACTGCCATTTCACGTTTAAAACTAAACGATTTCTTTGTAAACAGTGTGAATTCAAAAGATCGGCTAATGATGGATTACCTCAAGGATCGATTTTGAACCAATACTTTTCCTAGAAACAGTAATAATTGTATATTTTCTTTGTATTATTTTGAAATATTTTGTATCATCACTGTCATCAGTCATCAGTAATTGAATTCTGTCCTAAAAATGTGTTTCGTGATACATTTTACTATGGAAACCATTACTGCCCCCCCCCCCCCAGATATATTATTATTTGTTGTATCAAATGGCGTAAAGGTGTGGAACCATTCAATTTTAAAATTCTAATAATATTAAGCACTGTTCATAATTACCCCTAGTTTACAATTACCCCACTTGACCCTATATAATTTAAGGCCTCCTTACACGTAACAATATCTTCGTCAGTTTCATTAACGATCTTGAATATTCTGAAATAGGCTTTAAATATTTTATTAGGTAACATTATTCTAAACCAAAATACGTAAAAACGATGGTTCTATGTTGAAAGGTGTGCCAGAAAAAAATTATTTCACGTTTCTTAAGAATCTTAAGTAACATTTCATGTTATTCCCGCCAAAGGAAGGTACTTTTCAACACGTCGCACGTTGAAATAGCTACAGGACCGTACTTTGAAGGCTCATATAAAAAATGTCATTTTCCGAAACGTTAAACTGAAGGTAGAACCGTCGTTTTTGCGGATTTGAGTTTGGGCCGCAAAAATGGCACCAGTCATCTTGACAAGGAAACTTACATAAATTTTATGACCGTCATGTCGTTTTTTTGTGATTTGCATAAGAAATTGACATGACATCACTTTTCGAAATGCCTTGCATTATCAGAACAAGAGAACAAAACGCACTGTAACCGACCGGCCTGCCCCACTTTCTCTTTCACGTTCGCAACGGTCGCGTACGCCCCAAAACCGAATATGGTAGCCGAACATGTTAATGCGACGTGCACGCAAATAAATTAGCGATTTTTCTCTGGCAGATGCTAATTCGCGCGCTGACTTAACAATCCTGACGACGGCGACGCCGCCCTCCATTTGAGTTTCTATTGTGCTTTGGAGCAAAATTCGCATTGGGTTGCTTACGTGGCAGTGTAAATTAGTCACAATAAAATCTTTAAACAAATAAAATTTAGATGAACAACATAATCGTATAACTTCGTAAAGAGTTTGGAGCAGATCCACCGGCACAGTCAGCCAGACTATTTACTAATTACGGACAATATTCAATTTTTTTCTCACAATATTCAATAAACCAGATCATAAAATTTCGCAAAGAATATGAGCACATTAAATTGGAGCAATCAACAAGACCAATGAAATTTTGTATGTTTTTTTGACATTTTTACAGCAAAAATGGAGCGCAGTAGGGTTTTGTAGGACTTTGTAATTGAAACGCAAAGTTGTTTCGAATTTATTTCGTACGTGATTGGATTCTTCATTTTTCAAAAGCGTTTTCCGCACCGTGAACAAAGAAACAAAGACTACCGTTTCGGCGATGTTATCCCACCAGCAGACCGAACAATCCCTAGACTAATTGGTCTTCTTTGGAACGTGGACACTACGAGACCGGAACGAAATTTGCAACACAGACGCATTATGTCCATTGTTTATGCGTGCAGAGATCTGCATCGGAATCCCGCACGTTCCGATCGAATTACGCGCATCATCTTCTATAATTAAACGGCGTGGCGGCGAGATGAACGTAGGGGGTTTGTGTGCAGTTCGAACTGTTTCGAAGCGATCGGTGAATCATCGCCGTGAATGCGAAGAACGCGCCCACTGCGGTCGATTTATCGGTACGAAAGCCGGACGGCGTAATTGATTGCCGCCGCCGTTCGTTTCGGAAAAAAATGCGACGAGGTGACCTTCGACGTTCGTTCGATTCGATGATTATCGACGAAATTGAAATTTAATTTCGGGGAGTTGCGTCGTTGCTTGATGGAACTTTGCGTCAGCGTTGAATAAATCGATATATTATTGTTATTTGACACACAAGCTCGATTTGCATTAATCGTTCACATCCGAATGTTGGTTTCCTGGATTATTACCAGTCTCGTCAGTGCGGCTATTGTGAGGCGAATAATGCTTGCCGAGCTTGCGACCTATGTCAGGTACGGCAATTGTAATTTACAACTTAAGTAATTATTTCGTTTGTAATAATTAAATTATTGGTTAAATGATTGGTTATACGTTAATGAACACGCCTTTACATGAGCGTGAAAATCCTTTGCTTAACTGTAAAACAAAATAATTGATAACTGCGAACAATTGGTAACTTTACTTAAAATTTTAGTAGTTAACCAAAAGGTGCCGAAATTAGATCTACAAAATTTATGTACACAAGCTGTCATCTTAGATTCGTCACTGCTCAAATTCCTGTTGACTGCGCACAAAAATTTTAGGTTGTGATGAGTTTCAGTGAGACTCCCTTTGTAACATATGAATATTTCCGACCACCCGAACAACAACAATCGTACGTAATGAATTAATCCGCGAACAATAGAAAACGATTGGAAAAATCTTGTGCGACGGACGTTTACTCGTAACTCGAAACAGTGCTCGCGGATGCATACTTTTATTAATTGACCTGCGCGAAGCGGTAATTAGCGCCAGTGAATAACGTACTTTCATATTCTCGACGACGAACGCCGCCACGAATGGAACTCATTTATCATCTCGAGCGCGATTAGGTATATTGCGATCTCGAAAAGCGTGTAAAGGTGCTTACACACTGACGCGCGGCGAATAGCAGCGTCGCGAGAGCGGAGGCCGCACATTAGGGCGAAGCGAAGCGAGGCGAAATAGTCACCAGTCCTGACGCGCATGTGCATGATACAATATTTAATTACCAATACATAATTGATAAACTTATTTGAATTTGAGGGCTAGACCAGGCAATCCCGAATAATCCGGGTAAACCCGGAAAACTCCGGGCAAAATCCGGAAAACTCCGGGCAAAATATGGGAAAATTCGGGGAAACTTCGGGCAAAATCCGGGAGTGTTGGCAACCGGAGCAAAAGTAGGTCCTGTTATCAAAAAAGTAATACATCGGTAGTTATCGTCCAATATCCAATTAATCAGTGTTTTCAAATTTTAAGATCAGGGGTAGGCAACTTTTTTTATAACATGGGCCAGAATAAATTTTACGTTTTTTCCGCGTGCCGTAGTTAATTGACACCTTCTTGTGACCTATAATTTTTTAGTCTACAAATATGAAATAAATAAAAAAAAAGTTTTAATGTTAGTACTAAATTATGAACATACATGTTGGTATATGCGTTTATATTCGATTCAAACTAGAAGAATTACAACGAAAAATATTTATTTATAATTTCTTCTAAAGATCTTGCGGGCCGTAGTTGGCCCGCGGGCCGTAGGTTGCCCACCGTTGGGCTAGACAATGAATGCTGCAAATTACATTGGTACAGTACATGCTCGAACAGATAAAAGAAACAAAAAATATATGCATATAATAGACTAAGATAAAAGGAACAAAAATATGAAATTACAAAAGAAAAATTACAATAAAATTAAATATCTTTTTTTTTTTTCTTGAGCGTGCAACCAATTAAAACGCAAGTTGTGTAATAAAATATATTTATTACTTAATAAATATATTTTATTACACAACTTGCGTTTTAATTGGTTGCACGCTCAAGAAAAGAAAAAAAAATATAAGTATTCTATCAACCAAGAATTTGACACTAATAATAAAATTAAACTATGCTAAACTGTACAAACTGAGCCTACCAGCTTCTCATCGGAAAACGAAAGTGTCCGATAAGCAACGAAAACCTAAAAAATTGGCTCTTCCCGTCTCTACGTACCGCACACTGAGGCGAGGCGAGGCGAGGCGAAGCGGCGCGGCGCGAAGATACGTCGCTTGATTGCTCTGGAAACATCTCTCGCGACAACTCTTCGCTTCGCTTCTCCGCGCGGCGTATCAGTGTGCCATTTGATAACGTACGTTTTTCTCTGGCGTAATAAATTCCCTGCGCTTCGCTTCGCCGCGCCTCAGTGTTCGATTTTGACGGAAATGACCTTTACAAACTTTGCTGGCGCGCATCGTGTAATGTTACATCTAAATCCGTAAAAACGGCGGTTGTATCTTCACAGATACGTCAGGAAAAATTATAAATTTGTTGAAAAAGAACGGCCGTTTGAGCGGATTTGTTCGCGTGTACTCACAGAAATTGTGCCGGTTTCCAAGACTCTGCATAAGGCGATTCAAGTCGATCAAGTCTACTGTTGGCCACATGACAGTCCTTGTGTTGTGATATAGGTCAGCCGGGTTAGTATACAGAAATTCGATGGCGGCTCGCCAAGAACTTCGAGCTTCGTTCGAGGAGTGCGACTACGACGTCGGTTATCGTCGCCACAATCGATTTCTTTTGTTTTATAGGCTTTTAATTGGGTGTTTGTTTTATGCCTTTTTGTTGATTTTATCTAGCTATTAATTAGTAGTATTAATTAAAGTTTAGTTTTCCATCTGCATTCGTGCATCCATGTCGAATATTTTTCGTAAAATTCGTTCGTAAAGTCAGCTTTCGCTGTGAAATTCAAATCGTCAAACAACTTACATATTTCATCACCGCAATTACAAATTCTATTAACTTGTAATGCGCGAAACAAATTATCGCCCCGATGTTGTTCTCAAGTGACGCGAAGGTCGTGCATTCAGCTAGGTCAGGGATGCCGGCCGGCGCTCTCGACGCGAAGGGTCCTCTCGGTATTGATCGTTCTTGCAGCTGGTGTGCAGGGAGCTCATCTGGCCGGGCGGGACCCCTCGTTTCGGGATTAACCTTTGTCAGTTCCCCTCGACGACGTCCGCAATTTCGATCTGACGTGATAAACGCCGCACAGATTGTTTGTCGCGACGATAAACGAGATCGGCGAGGGGGGAGGGGGGCTCGCGACAAACAAATTGCGCGCATTTCGTTGACGGCGACGATGTGTATAAACAAATGCGCTCGTAAACAACAACGATGAACGTTGGGTAATTGCGTTGTAAATTACGCGCACGATATATTAAATTATTGATAGGTTTGCGGTCAGCTTAACAATCGGTGAGTATTGGACGAAAGAGTTAAAAGAGGTCATGAAATATACACAAGATTTAAGGAATTAGGTTCGTCCTTTTTATAATGGTCAAAAGGGTACAACAATACTAAGTATGTTATGCCTACGTCCTTACCAGACTCAAAAATTTCAGACACATTTAATAATGTTTACGTGTCGTAATAAATATTTTTGTTACTTTTGACTTTTCCTGTCGTTAAACTGTGCAAACGCGATTACTCGAATGATAACACAAATTTGAAGTCGTGCAATGCAAAGTGCAATGCCTTACAAATATGTAACTACAAATCGAAACGCGGAAACCCATCGGGTAACAAGACGAATCGATATAATATCGTGATGTCACGTTCGGGCGCGATGTATATGGAAATTGATGTTCGGTCGAACATGAACATGTATTCATAAACAGCACGAACGGCGTTTTCTCCAAAAAACTCTGCTAAAAATTCACATACACAAAGTTTGAAATCAGTGGCGCCCGATGGTGCTGGTTTAGCTTAGCTGATTTATTCTGGAAAATTTGTTATTATTAATAGCGGTATTTTTTTATATATAGAATAAAAGAATAATAATAATAATAATAATAATAATTTTATTGGTGCATAATAACAATAGCATACAAACATCGGTATAGTTTATAATTCACCAAATGGTTCTAAGTCAGTTAAGCTGCATTGCAGCGCCCTGATCTTCCCTAAGAACCTTAGTACTTAACCTAAGTTTAAACATAAACATATGAAAAATA
>JAFFZR010022917.1:2112-13068 GCA_018397195.1 Lethrus apterus | reverse complement strand
CTTGGTCCTTGTACGCTCGCACGGCAAACGCTACCGTCAAAAGTCCCACTTTCCACCCCTGGAGAGAGGCAGCCGCAGCGTGCTTTGGGATGGGGAAATTCGACGTACGCGGAGGTACGATGGCGGAATAAAGTATTTGGCCAATCTGCCTTTAACCATCAGGTCGCCGACTCTTACAATATATTTTACATAAAAAATAACTATTTAGACAAAATTTCTTGTTGAAAATTTAATGTAGCTTTTGGTTATTTATTATTTGTTTATTGTAAAGATACATATTTCAAATCTTCATTACTTTCTTCAATGAATTTTGGTTCATTAACATCTATATTATTGTGTACATTACTTATACATAAGTTATTGCAGCAGCTTTTACTTTAAGTAAACTAATTTGTCTATCTTTTTTTGCGATAAACATGTTTGAAGACTTTCCAAATACAATTTGATGTAGGTTGTATAAGTGACGTTATCGTATGAAATTTTCACTCATTCTCACTTCTAGGGGAAGTAAAGGAAATATCGAGCGAGAATACTATTCAGTGGTGTACAGTAATGCATAAAATTGGAATAAACACCACCACAAAATAGAATGGATAACAATTTTTAAGGAACATCTCATCGGATTGTATGAGGATACGATACAAGATGCGATAAAAGTGCAGAACAAATTAATAGATAGTATTGAACATTTGTTAAAAAATCAAGTGTGCAAAGAATTTCATATCTAAATGCCTTCTTATGGTTCTGAATAGTTGGGCTTGTTCGAAGAGAGGAAATTGCTACAAAGTAGGATTGATGAGTATGGTAGGAATCATGAGAGCTGGCGCGTCAAAGTCATATTTGAATTGTATGAATCAAGTTTCGGAAATCGCATGTCTATTATCATATGTTATATACATTTACTATATTGCATACTTCATATTTATCGATAATCTATATGACATAACCTAGAAAATAGGTTAGCACAATGCCGTTGACATGTGACATGTCAATCTTGCATTTAATAACGACATACGTTTTTGTTGTTCCATATAATTTACATAGCAGACATACGTTTCAGTTTTTATCTCTTTCATCAACATGAGAACCGAATGCGAGAAGAAAACTCATAGTGTCGAAAATTGTTGCATACAAATGGTCTTGACACGCCACCTCTCGTGAATCCGACCATAAATATACAGTGACCGGCAGAAATGTTGCAACATATGGGAAATTTTTTTATTATTGAAATATGGTAAAATTCGTTTTGGGGGATAGGTTGTGCATGTCCACAAACCCAAAAATTCGTTTTGCCTCATGTCACGTGACCACTAGTATGGCGGGTAATTGAAAAAATATGCTACTAATCTGCAAACAGTGAGGTTAGATGACATGATATCCCAAAAAGTTATTTGAAAAAGTTGCGTAGAATTCAATTCTGAGGCTATGTGCAAATACTTGTAAACATATTTAAAAAAAATTAAAAACGACAATTTTGTCAATTTTTTTTTAATTGAATTACATACACCTTTTTTTGGGTTTTAGCAGCTCAACAGAAGTAAACTCTCTGAATTTGGTTGATAATCAAACAATTTTGTCGATTCTTGCATAACTAACAAAGTTAAAAGTAAAAATTAGGTTTTCAGTATGATAGTTGCTGTCGCAAGGGACTGTATAAAGTACTAATAAATTTTAAATTATTTGTATGCTTAAGAAGCATCTGTATTCTTATTTGCTCCTGTCTATTGGTTATTATTTAGTAACATTTATTTATTACTACGTTATACAGTCCCTTGCAACAGCAACTATCATACTGAAAACCTAATTTTTACTTTTAACTCTGTTAGTTATCCAAGAATTGACAAAATTGTTTGATTATCAACCAAATTCAGAGAGTTTATTTCTGTTGAGCTGCTAAAACCCAAAAAAAAGGAGTATGTAATTTAATTTAAAAAAAATTAACAAAATTGTGGTCTTTAATTTTTTTTTTTAATATGTTTATAAAAACATATAGCCTCAAAATTGAATTCTAAGCAACTTTTTCAAATAACTTTTTGGGATATCATGTCATCTAACCTCACTTTTGCAGATTAGTAGCATATTTTTTCAATTACCCGCCATACTAGTGGTCACGTGACATGAGTCAAAACGAAAAATTTTTGGGTTTGTGGACATGCACAACCTATCCCCCCAAAACGATTTTTACCTTATTTCAGTAATAAAAAAATTTCCCATATGTTGCAACATTTCTGCCGGTCACTGTAGTTATGGATACAGATATGTGGTGCAAATTTCATATAGAAAAATGGATATTTTATTTTTTTCATTTATATGCTAAATTATTTTCTTATAAATCCTAAATTTTCTATTTATATCAACCCACCTTCTTTTTATACTAATAACGTAATATGTATTCGTTTCATAAAGTAATTTAAATAAAATTTGATTAGTGTTTATTCTATCAAGAACTCAAAACAACCGTTTATTATTCAATGGAATGGTTTCAAACAATAAACAATAAAACATGAAATAACATCTATCATATTGCGTGTATAAGTTACGCAATTAATAGGAGTTCACAAATAGATATTAAGACGTTCATTCATTCGATAATGCTTGTTTTAAATTGCAAGAGGAATGACCTAAATAACAACAAACTGAATAAACATATCAACTTACCTTAAAACTATTTATCACAGCCACTTGCCATGGCCATTTGTACTTTTTGGATTCTCGCCCTCCTATAATTTTCAACATACGTAGTTTCCTGAAGGGACGCCCACATTTCTTCCTAACTCGAATGTTATTGTTGTTGTTGTAACTGTCGTAACGATATTTGGATAATTCTGTAAAGAAACATTGGTAGTTGCAATTTAAACTGCGTTGATTTGTAACCTCTTGATGTACTTTTATCCATGAGATTTAAAACGTATTTTTCACAGTTAGTTCGTTCATGGTAACAATAACCACTTTGCACTTCTCGTTGTTTTTTGCAACGTCCTGGCTTCTTGCAAAATCTGTACCTTTGCGTTCTGCATTTTCCGGAACACTCGGACCAATCTGTCCATTTACTCCATACTTTGGAGTGTATCGTTCGTGTTGCTAAATTGTTTTTCTAAAATAGAAAGGAAAAAGATTTGATTTTTTTAAATTTCCTATAAAAACAACATGTATAATAGAATCCAAATTTCATCATTTTTATGTAAAATCAATCAAAATGTCAAATTTGAATATTAGATAATTAAAAAAAAAAAAAACGATTAATACTGTATAACAGCATACATTAAACAGTATTTTTGCTGTATATTTATACTGTAGTTGTTGCTTAATGTAGATTCTTTCATGCGGCAAAAATTCAGGGGGTTATTCCTTATGCTATTTTAAGGTTTTTTTGTCCTAAGATGATTTTCGGAAAGATGCTTTATTTCGAAGATACAGGGCGATAATAGTTCGATAACATCATTAGTTTAAACGTATCTGTATCTTCGAAACAAAGCATCTTTCCGAGAATCATTCCAGGACAAAAAAATCTTAAATTAGTCTAGAAATAATCCCCTGAATTTTTGCTGCATGTTTAGTAAACAGCCTGTATAAACGCTCACACAAAAAATATAAATCTTAGGGGAAAAATATTCAACTAGAAAAATGTTTTTCTGTTATTTCATTGAACATTTATGTAATTTGTTGTTCCATAATTTATGAAAAATTATTTACCCTTTTGTAATCTAACGACAGCTAGTTTACATAAAAACTGTAATAAATTATTATACTTATATTTGTATTTGTTCTAAAGCAATAAAACGATTAATTCATTACTACGTTAATTGAAAATAAACTATTCTTATATTCGCAATGATTGCTAAAGGCAATTAAACTCAACCAATTTCTAAAGATATCAGAGTGGAAATATTAAAAAAAGTAGTGACACCGATACTCACATATGGAGCAGAAACATGGACAATGATATGTTGAAAAATTTTTAATACGGAATTCTAAATTTACCTACAAGCATATTTATTCATAAACTATTGCAAAAGTATATGACAATCATGACCTGGGCAAATACTGGCAACTATACCTACAAAATTTAAATTCAGAAATTTATAAACTGTCCCCAGTATTCTGTGAAATAGAAAATATACCTGAATCATTTGTACGACATGCATTCCGTTTCCTTTCTTCAGATATCCTTTACGGATACATCTTTTCTTATTACATGAACGCTCTTCATATAAGCCGGTGTGCTTGCATTTTGAACTTATACACGTCTTCATTCTGGTTTGTAGACAATCTTCACATCTAGTCCAAGCGGACCACCGTGAAAAAATAGGCAAAGATTCATTTCTTCTTGCATTTATGGTCTGAGATTTACTATCACGCATTAATCTCGTTATGTTGACGTCAAGGATATTCCACTTCTGTTTGTGTTTATTTGTTCTTTTCATTGTCTGTCGAAAGATAAAGTACTCTAGTATTTAATTATAAAAATACAATAAATTGTATTTGCACAAAATTTAACGCAAGAATCTATTTCATAAATATGTGTAAATATTTATGTACAGGTAGGAAAAATATAACTTATTTTTTTTTTGTATGCATTAAATATACGTTTTAAGTATTATTAATGTAAAATTCTTGGTTGTAAATGCTTGAAATTAAACTTATCTTTTACTCGTCAGCAATCAACCAATAAAAACTCGAAAATGTAATAAAATATATTTATTACGACACACAAATACAGTGTGTTATTTTAAATGGAACACCGTGTATATTATTGCATTTTTAAATTCTACGGTAAAATTTAGAGTAATTTTAGTTACTAACCCTATACTAAAACTCAACGGTTTCTGAGATATTTAGCTTTAAAAAATATAAAATATACAGGTTGATCTATTTAAAATAAGAAAGTTGCATAATGTAAAAGCGAAACTGAACATCTTGTTTGCATCTCCATTTTTACAGTATAGACTTCTTGAACCGGAATAACTTTTACTTAAAACATTTATTGATAAAATGAATAGGTAAGGTAAATTTTTATTATTTTTACTATTTTACTATGGTTTCCATAATAAATCATATAAAATTTCATATATATTTATTACTTGAAACGATAATTATAGTTTTAAGTATTAGACAAATTTGTGGTTATATTCGGCAAAGCATATGCACATTTTTAAGGATAAAGTTAATTATTCATATATATGTAATATTTCCATTTGAGTTAGAGGAGTATTTGTTGAAGGTTCAATTCGCAAAAAATATCCGGAAGAACACCAAGAGTTTCGCAAATTTTAATGAAAGAATTTGCAAATCACTTCCTGTTTTTGAATATTTAATTAAACAATTTGTCAGTTATTAACTTTCCATAACTTTGAATATACAAACTGTAATTTTTTTTTTTTTTCGAAACATACATCATCACCATCTCAAGGTTTTATACGGTTGACCTATAATTTTTATTGGGCGCCTGATTAATTAGGAAGCCGGAAATAATCAATCAATCGTTGCCAATTCTATTGATGAAGGAGTGAAACGACCTATAATAATTTTTATGAACACATTGTGTCAACGACTATGCAGCAGAATTCGAGCCATTACGATCGGTTTACAAATTATTTTCCCATGACAAAAATGGCAGATTAACAAAAAAGCAATTTTGTTGATTATTTATTGCTTTGTTCGTTAAAGGTCGTTGGTTTTTTTTTTTTTTGGTAAATTTAATTGCTGGTTATATAACATAAACATAAAAATGTATTATGTCTGTTTTTTTATATCAAGTTAAAGGAATTACTATTGCATATATGATGCAATATTGAACAATATTCCAGTGACTTTTTACATAAATATTGCGGAAGTTCAAATTAACTGTAGTAACGCATACATGTCAAAGTGAAAACTAATTTCAAACATAACGTTGCGAGTCTTAAACACTAACTAATGACATTGAACTATAAACATTCTATGCTTAAGGTAACAACACATAAGGAAAAAATCTTAAGTTTGCCTAACACCTTTGTGTTTTATTAGTTTTGGTATTTCATCGCTTTATCGTAGAAGAAGAACTCTAGTTACTAGATTTACTCATAAAAGCTTTTATTGAACAACATTTTAATTATTACACTTTATGAAAAAAATATGAAATTAAAATTTATTTTAATCGTTTCAACATGGAATTTCATTTTGTTTTTGCTTCTGTGTAATCATTTTTCCTTGTGTTTTAAAATATATCAATAATAAGACGTTTGCAATTAAGCCATAATTTTTTAGTACACACATTGGGTTTGGTTTTCCGACCGACTATTCTGATTAGGTTTTCCACGTTTCCCTAACCATTGCAATAAATTTGGAAGAGGTTGCAACATCTGAGGAGCTTTGGAGCAAAACTGAATAAATCCACCATAAATGAATTTTGGAAAAACACGATATTTCAATAACGCAAAAAGTATTGGCTTTTTCTTTTGTTTTGTTAGAAAATACTATTGGATAGATCATTAATAATACATCCTTTGCAATTATAGTTTTAAAAAATTATTTTTGAAAAAATATAACAAAAATAAAAATGGATTTATTCGGTTTTGCTCAGAACTACTGGATTTATTTGGTTTTGCTTAAAACTTTATTAAGAAACAGCAATAAAACATTATTTTAAATATGGCTGCTATATTAAAAAAAATATATAAAAAGAAAGAAAGAAACATATTTCGTTTAGCTTTGTAAGAAATGCAAATTCTTATGAACCTGTACATTACAGATTAAAAAATTAATTATAACAACTTTTTCAAAGGATGAAACACGTACAGAAACAAAAAAACTTAAAATTTCATCAAAGCTGAAACTATACAATAAAAAAAACTAAATATGGAGTGCAGATTCCTCCTTCAAGCAGCCACATTCATTGCTCATATCATCCTCTTCCTGAGTTATTTCCTCATTATTTTGACCTACGCCTTCACGTAGCAGTTTTCTGTACCATTCAAAACTTCGGTCACTGTCCCACTCTCTTCCAAATTGTTTTCCCATAAGCTGCTTTACACTCTGGATCTTTTTTTGCGGAATGTTATTTCGCAGGTGGACCTCTGACAGCGAAAATATCTTTAAAGCCTTTCCTCTTTTATAGACAGATTTGCTAACTTCCGATTGGGCTTCAAATCGGTAGTATTGGAAGCATGCCATTGATATTTTAATTTGTCCCGTTTTTTGAATGCGGTGTTTTTGTAGAGAGAATCGTATTAAGTCCGATATTCCTGCAACCTTATTAAGATAATTCTGTAACTCTTTATATTAAAAAATTGAACTACGCGCACTAATATAACAGGAAAAACAATTCTAAATAAAGAAATATCTCTTACCAACGACTTTAAAACTGCAACGAACCTCGGGACGTTGTTTACACGACTAAACCGCTGACCACTACTACTAAACTGTCATATTCGGTAACACGTGGCGACGATACGACAAAAAAAAATGACTGCATATTTTTATTCTCCTAAGGAAAACTCCTAAGGAAACCCTGATGACATCTATTATTCTATACAGTGAGGACAAAAAGTAAGGAATATTTAAAATAATAAAAAAAATCACTATCGGATTCCACAAAAAAAATCTATGTTGTCATTTATTTTTTTTTGTGATGACGTCAATACTACAAAACAAATGAAAGTCGGAAGATGAATCGCACATATTAATGTGTATTTTTGAAATCGACCTGTTTCAGTGTTTTTTAAAAAACCGGTTGAGTTCGTTTTTATTTTAAATATTCCTTACTTTTTGTCCTCACTGTATACAAATTTACTGCAAGACAGATACATTTTTGGATTTATTTGGTTTTGAGCTAAAAGTGGATTATTCGGTTTTGCACGAAAACATTAATTTCGACTCTGAATTTTACAGGTATTTACATGTTCGGTTTTGCTCGGTAGTCTTTAAGATATAATTTAACAATGTCAGTTGAAATCCACCGCTAACTTAATTTTCATAAAAAGTGGGTTTATTTGGTTTTGCTGCAAAGCTCCTCATCTGTAAGATGATCGTGGCTGAAACCAAAATTCTCTCTCGGCGCTGACAAGTTCTTTTAACTTAGGGCGGCACAATGGGAGAGGAAAACAACGAGAAAAGAAATTAAAAAAAAAATCACATCAATATTCATAACAAATTTCTCAAGTTTCTTCCGCTATTCGATTTTATTCAGTTTGGTTTGGTTTAGTTCAAATGTGTTAAATGGTCATTGATTCAAATGAATCTTATCTGAGACCAGTTTTTTTATTTTTGTGAAAGTGTAAGAGCTTGTTACTCAAGAAGTCCGCCCATACCTCTAGAGCACCGTTAATTATTACCAACGGTGAATGTTACCGGCACCTCTTGACTCGCAATTGAACCGAGCCGGACACGAGAGAGAATCGAACCCGAGACTTCCGCATGGCAGACCACGATCCAACCAGCCAAGCCACTCCGGGCTGTCTTTTATTCTGTTGGCTGCGCGGATCTTGCGTCTTCGTTGTAGTCATAACAAATTTCTCAAGTTTCTCCCGCCATTTGATTTTATTCACTTGGCTGCGCGGATCTTGCGTCAACCTGGTCTTTCCACTGACTCTCGGTCTTCTCATACCTACAGTGAAGATTTGACCTACATCTCCAACTCTAGTTATAGCTGCCGTTTCCGGTTCATCGCATTTCTCGAACAGCTCTAAAATCTATGTTTTTGAGCTGATCTCTCAGGGTGCGTGAAGATCCATTTCTATAGAGTTTTCACATTCAATGTAAGATTCCGTAAATCATGACCCTTATATCCGGGAGTGTTTCGACTTTTTTGAAAATGTTCTGCGTTTTCCATTTAAGTCTTCATGTTTACAAAAAAAAAAAAACATAATCATAAAGGCATCATAAAATTAACTTTTTATTGAAAATGCGATTCCATTGTCGTTAGTGCACGTTGGTTAGCGGCCTTAGGTAGAAAGTAGTAATTAAAATTAATACTAATAACTAAGTGTTGTATGACAAATAATCTTGTCTAACAGTCTGTGTTATTATAGCGTCCTGTTCTCTGAACACGAAATACAATAAATATTTTGACTACGCTGCGGTGTCTCGAAAATAAAATATGTCTTTTACGTTTACTGTTCTAACACGTCTAATATTTTAAATTGTTTATATCAAAATATTAGATATATCTTTATTTTATATTTAGTTTTGATATGATATTTTATAAATATTTTTTTTACAATTCCTAAAAGTACTCCATTGTGTATAAATTCCAATTCTGATTATTACATTTGTAAATCGCTGCAAATATAAACAAGATATTGTTATCTTTACGAGCTTAAAATAAATTACTAAAAATTAGTCCAAGATAGAATCTAAGAAATTATCGAATTTCATATTCGCCGAATTCGAACGAAAAATTATCCATGAAATTTAAATAATTTTAATTAATTATTTAATACAAACATTTCATGTAACGTTAAATTACATGTAATTTGTCACGTCAATTCGTCACGTTTACATTTATGTTGGTGTCAAATTAAAAACGATATGACTCTCATACATAAACACCATGTTTTATTTTTACATGCTGTGCTTTAGTATAAAAATAGATTTTTGCAAAATATTTAAATGTTTAGTTTAATATTGAAATGTTGAATAGTTTCTACCAAGAATTAATACATAAAAGCCGATACAGCGAAAGGCAATCTAATAGAATTAACTTTAAGAAATTCCCACTAAAATGTGAACGATGTTTACAATTAGTATGATTTATACAAACCAACATTGAGGAGCTGTTAACGTACATGATAAATTGAGATTTCTAACTCCGAGAATGTAGAAAATATTTTACGAAGATAAAAATAAACACCACAGTGTATTTTCTTTAAAACATAACAAGTCGTTCTCACAACAGATAACTTTAAAGCGGTATACCTTTTCCATTCCTAACAAACGTAATGCTAAGAATTTATATTTTTAAAATTTATTTGTATGCATTTTAATTCATAATTTTAATAATTAATGTGATGTTTTTAATACGAAGAATTTAAATAATGCCTGTGAACACGATATATAGAATATATTCATTCTGAAATTGCTTAAATTTTTAAAATTAATTTCCGGATTATTTTAAATTATTTTTTTGCTTATTGACCTATCAACGAAATTTGTACACGAGTTCCATTTTAAAATTAATAATTGGAATTATTAACGCGGAAAACAATATTTTATAATAGCAAACTGAACTAACTAATTTTTATCAGTAAATATCTAAATTTGCAGATGTTTGCAGAAACTAATGGACCATTTTATTTTGTTCATTAATGGTGCTCTTATCATAAAGAAGTAAAGAGCTTGTAAGTGCGGTATAACATTTGATTGCGTTTTAATAGGTACATCTGGCATTTTGAATGGTACAAATAGGAAAAAATAAAAAATTGACTTGTGTTACCGTCTTAAAGTCGCAGAAAAAGAAAGGACATTTGAATAATATTAAAATCAATGAGAATGTAATGTCTGGCAAAATAAAGTAAATATAAAAATTTGTTTGTAAGTTTAGAAGCAAATACGCTTAAAGTAAATGTTTACCCTTCTTAGAATTAAATTATATAGACAAATGTTAAACGGAAAGTGCATCTATAAATACGAAAATTCAACAGTAGTAAACATGTAAATCATTATGGATATCACAACACATAATTCTTCGAAACTCTTCGTTTTTAGTTATGCAAAATTTCAGTTTGTTTAAAGAACGAAAATTATAATTATATTCTTTTTTGTCATCATATTGTATATTTTTCGTTTTCTTTTTTATATTTACCAATTTTCCACAATATCTGGCTAAACATCGTGTAATTAACCAGGCTCAGTGGTCTAGTGGTAAGAAGGCCGGACTCTCACTCAGTGTGAGAGTCGAGGGTTCGAGTCGCGCCTTGGAAGGAATTTTCTCCTGGTGTGTTCGATACTCACCAGTGTCAGCTTTTGCTGTTGGCATAA
>JAFFZR010022916.1:2076-13209 GCA_018397195.1 Lethrus apterus | reverse complement strand
GTTTTTAATAGACCTTCTTACTACTTAAACGGTGATGTAAAAAAATTGGTACCTTACATAACAATTTTTTTGAATAAATAACACATATAAATTTTTTCTTTTAAACAAAAATTTTAATTTTTTGAAGAAAAAAAGGTTATTTTTTTCAGAAAAGTTCTTATGTAAAGAATTAATTCGGTAACCACCACTTAAACATCAAGGAGGTCTATCAAAAGCAAAAGAAAAAAATAAGACGTGTTATTTAAAAAAATCGATAATGACGTCATTGCACCTTAAAACTTCACTCTTCGTCTTAGATACATAAATTACTGTTATTTGCTTTAATTTAGAATGTTTAAGATTATTATTTTTACTAAATTATAACCACTGACGATCTGAAGTAAATATGTCATTTATTCAAAAAAATTGTTATGTGAGGTACCAATTTTTTTACATCATCGTTTAAGTAGTAACAAGGTCTATTAAAAACAGAAGAAAAAAGTGGGGGTTGTCATTTAAAAAAATTTACGATGACGTCATTGTGCAAAAACAAATGACGTCATTCCAAAAAAATTAACGTCAGAAGACAGCATTTTAAAAACAAAAATTGACCTGTCCCAGCGATTTTCTTAAAAACATTATAAAACGCTTTTATGAATTTTGTTCCAAACTTCATCACCACACTGTATAATAAATGGATCTTAACATAGTTTACACGCCAATTGTTGTAGTGTTTTTTATACAAGGGTCGATTTCCGCAAATTAAAATTGTTTTAAAGCGCCATTAATAAGTAAAACAATTATCGTGAAACAAAAAAAATTACGAAAAAATCATTCACCATATTCTAGAGTTATTCCATTTCGATCGACTTACATCAGTTGTGTCAAACTCAGACATGAACATGGGCCACCAAATACAGTTTTAGAGAGTCTTCGGGCCGCAGAAAAAAGGACCTTGTCAAGGTGTTCTGAATGGGTTGAGGTCGCTCCGTAATTGAAATTCAAAAGAGTACGTTTATTTAAAAATTTAATTTTGTATGGATTGGGTTCGCTCCGTAATTGAAATTCAGTACATATATTGATTGAGTTGGCTCGGTAATTGAAATTCGAAAAAAATAATAACTATCTTCATGGGCCGCAGGCCTCATTGTAAGGCCTTGTATTGTAACACCAATAATAATAATCTTTTTTTTTTTCCTTTCTTGAGCGTGCAACCAATTAAAACGCAAGTTGTGCAATAAAATATATTTATTACAACACACCAAATATAATAAATATAAAAATGTGTTTCGTAATCTTTATCAAGCAATAAATATATTTTTTATTATATTATATTATATTATATTATATTATATTATATAATTGCTTGATAAAGATTACGAAACACATTTTTATATTTATTATATTTGGTGTGTTGTAATAAATATATTTTATTACACAACTTGCGTTTTAATTGGTTGCACGCTCAAGAAAGGAAAAAAAAAAGATAAGTATTCTATCAACCAAGAATTTGACACTAATAATAATAATAATAATAATTATTATTTTGAAAATTTTCTTAGTACGCCTGATAACAAGCATTTTTTTATGTAAGACAGACTTTAATGTAGCATTGTTTTAAAAAGTGTGTTTGTTAATCGTATTGAGATCGATAGAGCACGTTCGTGTAAATGGACCCTTTTCTTACATATTGAACATTTTCATCCCATAAATATATGTTAATCATAATTCGATTCTTTAAATGTAGATCGCGTCGATTTGTCACAACTTTTAGCGGATTCACACCGATTTTTCTAAATTCGCTTTGGACTTTTTGATCATTTCAACTTGTTGAAATTTCATTTCAACGTAAATTCGACGTAAAAAACCAAATTTGTGTGTGTTTTTTTTTTCGTTTTAAAAGGTCTACATTGGACCCCTTAAATAAAATAAAATCAATCAAGTTGTTTGTGAGTTTGAGTATATTTACTATTAGTTTAAGTTGTATAAATCCTAGAAGATATATGTATTCTTGGAAAATTTACAAATACTGGACTCTTTAATTAATAAATCGGGCTGATTGTGAGATTGTTGATAATCCGACATCCTAAAGGGTATAAAGATTTTAAGAGGAAAAGAAGGCATTTTTTTATTAGGTAGGAAGGCATTTTTTATTTTTCTTGAAAGATTTATTTGACCACATATAGGACTCTTTTAATTTAATTTAAATCGACAGATTGACAGATTTTTGAGGTTAGGTCCAGGTAACACATTTTTAGAGGGGGGGGGGCTTTTGGATATACATCGACAGTATTCCATTTCTTGGAAATTTTTGTTGGTCCATATATTGGACTCTTTTATAAATCTCTTTTAATTTAAATCGAGACAGATTTTTGAGGTTAGGTCAATTTAACACATTTTTATAGGGGGGCTTTTGGATATAAATCGACAGTATTCTTCTTCTTGGAATTTTTTTTTGGTCCAATATATTGGACTCCTTTATAAATTTCTTTTAATTTAAATCGAGACAGATTTTTGAGGTTGGGTCCATTTAATAAATTTTTACGGGGGGGGGCTTTTAGATATACATCGACAGTATTCCTCTTGGAATTTTTTTTGGTCGATTTTATAAATCGATCATATAGTTAAGCTCATACGCAGTAACATAGTAACATAAAAAAACCGACATTTTATTCTTACGAATGAATTTACAATAACTTTTGTATTGGACCCTTTTATATATTTGAAATAATCCAATAAGTGTTTTAAACGTAGATAGAGTTGGTTTGTGAGGTTAAGTCGGTTTATAGTCGATTCATGTCATGTTCGTATTTTAAATGTCAGTCAAGCTTGGACCCAATTTTAAGATATACAGTTTTTTCATTTGAATGTTTACCTTAATACCGATTTCTGCAGTTGAGTACATTTATAATAATGAGGCCTTGAGATGCACGAAGAGGGTCGTAAACAATAAACATATCTATTACTATTGTGCGTTGGACTCTTTCAACTTAACTCGAGTGCAGCTTAGGCTTGGCAACGTTACAGCTTTCGATTGCTAGAAATTTTACTTGGTATTTTTGTATATTTGAATTAACTTTCGTATTAGACCCTTTTAGTCATGATGGATGTATTTATAAGTTTCATAGGTTTCTGGATCTATAAAGAGGGTACTAAACAACACATACCGTTCGTTAGACTCTTTGAACTTAAGCCGAGCCCAGCTTGGACTCATTGCGATTTTCGTGAGGTTGGACTTATTTCATCTAATAGCGAAGATTACGAAAAATTTACTTTATATAAGTATGTCGTAGGTATCTAAACAATTAAATACATAAATTAATAATTAATGTGCGCTTACGTGCACAGCTTCCCTTGAAAAAGTAGGCGGTGAATCCTTCCAGTTTGTCGATTTTAACCTCAAGTGAGATAAAAGGGGATATTTATTAAATCCAGCGTTGAATTTCTAATGTTAGACTGGTATTGTGGTAGTTTCGAAAATCTGGACTGCGATAACATTGCGTAGGATTATCGGCGAAAATGCAATAAAAAGTACGGTGAATTCTTCCAGATCGTTGATTTTGACCTCAAGCGAGATAATGAGGGATATTTATTAGATCCAATGTTGGATTTCTGTTATTCCTGACGTCAGACTTGGTTTCGAAAATCTGGACTGCGATAACATTGCGTAGGATTTTCGCCGAAAATGCAACAAAAAGTATGGTGAATTCTTCCAGATTGTTGATTTAGACCTCAAGTGAGATAAAGGGGGATATTTATTAGATTCAACGTTGGATTTCTGTCATTTCCGATGATAGACTTGGTTTCGAAAATCTGGACTGCGATAACATTGCGTAGGATTATCGCCGAAAATGCAATACGTAGGAAGAAAAAAATATACACTTACGAAGATACACGTGCATCTTTTAATTTTCAGTCTTTTTTCTTCTCGTCCTTGTTGTACGTATAATATAATATCTGGCGCGGCTCCGCTCGTAAATAACGAAATTGAATTGGTAGGTGCGTCCCGAGTTGGCCGCCGCGCGGATTATGTTCTTAAGGCAATAATAATAATCGGAAAGAGGCCGGGGTGTTCGACGTCCAACCAAGAGAACCCGGTCGTGTCTGCGCATCTCATTTGAGGCGCGCAACACGGCGCGGCGCGGCGAGACTTATCTATAGGGGAAACTGATTTAGTTGTCTAGCATCTCGTGGGCGTGTTGTGTTGTATCTGGAGGTCAGATGGTATCTCTCGGACGGGGATGCGCACGATTTATTACCGTGAAATTCATCCGCTATAACTCACGGTCTGCCGTCGTGATACCGCGGGGTTGCCGCCGTCCATTGTTGCCTCAGCGGATAGTGTTGAGGTTATGTTGGCGCTCCGCATGGAGTCGTATTTATGAACCTTTCCGTTCGACCAATCGAGAATTTGTTTAGTTTATAAATAAAAAAAAAAAAAAAAGTTAGAATTCATTACCAATAAAATTTAGTACTTATAATAATAATAATAATAATAATGTTTTCTTAATTTCCAACGTTTCGATTTTTATTCAATCATTTTCAAATTTTTCCAAGTTTTCCATTACGAAAGCGCGTGATTATTTCGATCAATAACGGCGTGCGAACGTGTCATAATCCAATCGACGTGGACGAAAATTACTTCCTCTAGAAGATCGTTTCATTCCCAAGAAAATTACTTAAAACGAACAAATCATCCTAACAACGCATGGCGATGGCGCGGCCACGTCGTTACATCGCGAACGTGCAAGTTAATCACAAGAATGTTTACTTTGCCTACAAGGCTGAATTATTATATGAATTTTAAGCGCAAAACGCATTAAGCGCCGCGCGCTAATCGCCAAAGCCTTCGCGGTTGCTTCGGATAACTACAATTTACGAACACATTAATGGGGCGTACAATGTTGGACTTGAAGATCATCGACGTTGCTTTATTTTAAAAATTGTTACGTAACTGACGCTTTCGTGTTGAATGAAAATAGCAACGACAATTTCGCGATGACATCGACGTAACAATAATGTTTACGATTAAGGAATGGAGGGACGTACGATGAATTTTAAACAGTGCACGCTTAGATATGGAATTCTAAGAATTCTTACGAAGGAAGTGTTGACTTTAGGAGGGCGGCTTATCCAATACGAAGAGCGACACCTTACTTTTTGTAGATTTCGAGTTATCCTTTTAAAGGGAAAAAAATATGCTTAATTGCTCCTGTTAGTTCTTCTTTCCGTATGTTGTCTTCTTCTTCTCTATGTGCTCAAAAGTTCTTAGAAATATTCCCCCCTTTCCATTAGGGCGAATTTAATTGTGGAAATGAATTATTAGAATAATTTTTTCGTGGTATGCGCCGCAGGTAACGCCTAGTAGGCCTAGTCACTCGCACACCCGCAATTGTGAACGGAATTTTTGTATTGTTGTCTTGTTCCCACGACTGTCTCGTATATATAATTTTTAGATATTTTTAATTTATTTTTTAAGACAAGGGCGTCCGTCAAATTTGAAAAATGGGGTGCAGCGTTGGATATTATCGTTTATTAGGTTCACCCTCTCCTAAGGACTGTAGCGGACTGTTGTTAATTTCGGATGTAAGTCATGGCATGAAAAAATGTAGAAAAAATGTACAATTTAAACATGCACGAAAAATTGAAGCGGATCCAATTAGTGTACGGATGGCGATAATTAGTGAGAAAGATTAAGTTAATCGTCCGAAGAAATTCGATAATGACTCCATCACACGAAACGTCTCACCGGTCCCCGAAATTACGATACGGTGCGCAGTGGCGGCGTTGGCGGAGGAGGCGGGCGGGGTACGCGCGGTTCCGTCGCTCAGATTTCGGAATGCGTTTGTGTAATTAATAATAACTTAGTGTCATTTTTCAAGCCGGCTAGACGGCTTCTTAAATCTAGCGTGATAATCTCACAACGCTCGCATGCATTCCGCGTCGCCCGACAGAGTCATCTGTTAACGTATCTTTAGTCCGCTTTTCTTTTTGTAGATTAGCGTATACGGTAACGGCGGCGGCGGCCGATTATGAAATTATGATGAATACACTCTTTCATTATTGGATTTTTACGTGTGTCTTTTTAGCGCTTATCGCGACTTAGCATCGACGACGTTAAATTATTTATGTGCGTAGTGCGCCCGAGTACGTATCGATACGTATTTTCCCATCGCATGATCCGCAAAGATAAACGACTCGCACAGAATTAAGTTATTCAACTTTGTATGAGAACAAATAACACAGTACAAGCACTGGGTTTCAAAACCGTCAATTACTTTGTATATTATTATTATATTTTTAGTTTGTACGTCGAATACAACACGATTAAAGTTGTTACGTATTTAAATTTAAAATGTGCCGAAACGTTGAGAGGGACGTATTAGAAAATTTTATACCGAATCTGTGGACACCTGCATTGCTTAATATACTAACCGTTCAGTTACTGTTTTTTTTTAATTAGACACTTTGTCAGTACGTATTTTAGAAAAGACTGTGTCAAAATTACTCTCACGATTGCGGGGAGAACGGTTGACTAGGCGTTACCTGCGGCGTTATATTGAAAAACAAAGAAGTTTTTTCAACGTAATTAGACGGATTACTAGCCACTTAACTTAGATTTTTAATCTAAGAGACATCTATATCAAAATTGCTCCCACAATTGCGGGGAGAACGGGTGACTAGGCGTTACCTGCGGCGTCATATTGAGAAACAAAGACGTTTTTTCAACGTAATTTGACGAATTGCTAGCCACTTAACTTAGATTTTTAATCTAAGAGATATCTGTATCAAAATTACTCCCATAATTGCGGGGAGAACGGGCGACTAGGCGTTACCTGCAGCGTTATATTGAAAAAGAAAGAAGTTTTTCAACGTAATTTGATGGATTACTAGCCAATTAACTTAAATATTTAATCTCAGAGACATTTGTATCAAAATTACTCCCACAATTGCGGGGAGAACGGGTGACTAGGCATTACCTGCTGAGTTATTTTGAAAAACAAAGAATTTTTTCAACGTAATTTGACGCATTACTAGCCACTTAACTTAGATTTTTAATCTAAGAGACATCTGTTTCAAAATTACTCCCACAATTGCGGGGAGAACGATTGTCTAGGCGTTACCTGCGGCGTTATATTGAAAAACAAAGAAGTTTTTTCAGCGTAATTTGATGGATTACTAGCCAATTAACTTAAATATTTAATCTCAGAGACATTTGTATCATAATTACTCCCACAATTACGGGGAGAACGGGTGACTAGGCGTTACCTGTGGCGTTATATTGAAAAACAAAGAAGTTTTTTCAACGTAATTTGATAGATTACTAGCCAATTAAGTTAAATATTTAATCTCAGAGACATTTGTATCAAAATTACTCCCACAATTGCGGGGAGAACGGGTGACTTGGCGTTAACTGCCTTGAAAAACAAAGAAGTTTTTTCAACGTAATTTGATGGATTACTATCCACTTAACTTAATATTTAATCTCAGAGACATTTGTATCAAAATTACTCCCACAATTACGGGGAGAACGGGTGACTAGGCGTTACCTGCGGCGTTATATTGAAAAACAAAGAACTTTTTTCATCGTAATTTGATGAATGATGGATTACTAGCCACTTAACTAATCTACTTAATCTTACATTTTTCTTAATATAAGAAACTATAAATTCGAAAATAACTAAAACACTAGACAGTTACATAGAATTTTATATTTTTGCAATGCTATGAGTTAGACGGTTTCAATGGCGTCACGTGACGAATACCATTAAAGAAAAACAAATGAATGGCGAAAAATGAGTTTGTGGACACCTGCACTGCTTAATATTCTAACGGTTCGGTTACTTTTTTTTTTAAATTAGACACTTTGTCCATACGTATTTTAGAGAAAGTCCGACAATTATTTAACCACACAAATCAAAGTGCCTTTGACATTAAGAAAACGGCGCGGCGTGTTAATAAAAGCACTCCGATTAATGCGAACGACAAATAAGCGTCGAGGAATTTTTATGGGAATTTTTACGTGATCGTACGATTTGAATGCGGTTACGCGGCGCGACGTCAAATTTAATGACTCTATTTCGTCGTTAGAACGATCAAGGTCAAGGACGTCGTATAATAAACGAGTCGGTCGCGGTCGATCGGAACAAACGCCGAAGACGACCGCGGTGCGAAGTCAATTACCCAGTCTGTTGACAAACATGCCATCCGACGGCCACACCAATTATACATGTATAATTATGGCCTTTTCCAGGCGCGTCCATTAGGCCTTCTCGCTAAGATTTTAATGACCGAGGCCTTTCAGGTTTCTAATCGCGAGGCTAATATATTCTGATGACTCTGTTCGGTCGACTCGGCTCGTTAATATGTTAAAAGCGACAGGTTAACGTTTATTTTTTTTTTCATCTTGTGAATAGAATTTTCAAAGAATGCTCAAGCTCAAGTTGCACAACCTCGAACCTCGTTCATAAACGCACAATTGTGCTCGCGCTCGTATAATTTAAACCAACGTTATTAATGGAAAACAACGACCGTAATAAATATCGCGGTATTAAAACAACGGACGTACTAATGAACTCATTAATAACGAGCGTCCATTATTTAAAAAAATCGACGAACGAGATTTCATAATCCCAGCCTTCGTCGCTTTCTGCAACGAAAGTCAACGTAATTGATGAACAAACGGCCGGACACGATATTTCTTGTTGTTTCTTCGAAGGCGTCGTCGTCGCTCCGACGAAAACAAAAACGGCTCGGACGAAAGTTTTCTCCGATGGGTACGGACGCCCCCCGCCGATTTCCTGTGAGTGTCACGTTTTAAAATAAGTTATCTGTTCGGGGACGCTGATGTGAACCATACCGAGCGAGAGCTTTTAAAATAACCTTCGAGGATTTATTTCATGACGTGCATAAATCAGGTCTTTGTGTGTAAATTTCCTTTCGAGAAAGTGCCTTAGTTAACACGTCTTGGTTTGGAATGATTTGTGGGGTAGGAATGAGGTTGGAATACAAAACTAATCAGAATAAAAAAATAGTCAATTTGGAATTACAATTAAAAATATATACATATTTTCGAAATTATGCACGGAGACGAATCGGATTGCCCGATACAGCTGTGTCTTACTGACTGCGCAAGATAAGATGCTCATAATAAAAAAATCCAATACGATTTACAGTTTTGTTTTAATAGCATTTTGAATCGACTGTTTTTTGTTATTACTTTTTGGTTTGGAAGCAATTTTAAGTTAGAACTTATCAAAAACTGACGTATGACTCTTTCGATCGCTATAATTTTTGTCTGAATCCAAAACTAATCCAAGTAGATCCAAAACTAAAAAATATCCATGCATGCCATTTTTCTAAGAAAAATACCCGGCATACATTTTTGAAAACGTCCAAATGAGTCCTCTAGTTTCAAAACCCCCTAAATCCATTTTTAATGTTATATGAGTTAGATAGCATAACAGGATCCTTATGAAAATCTCTACTGATTGGTAAACTCTAATAACGTCAAACCCCACAAATTCCATTTAGAATTCACTGTTAAAATTTCCCTCAGTTTCAAACTCCACCAAATCTGTTGGAAATAATTTTCAACGCCACTAAATCCACATCAGCTAATCAGAACGTGAATAAACAAAGCTACAACTCCAACTTTGGGTAATATAAATCCGGATCTATTAGTCTAATTTCATTTCGTTCTTGTTGTTTTTCAAATAATAAAAAGTTTTCTTTTGTTTTTTTTTATTGTTACGCTTTCCCTTTTTTCAAACCTACTTTGTTGGGAATCAAAACACACGCAATCCACAGTATTGACTTACAAATTCCATCAAATTCAATAATTGGCTTCAAACCCCACTAAATCCCCTTTTATTTTCAAAATTGTGACTTTCTTGTAAGTATATTGTTTGTCCGCTGTGTTATTTTAGGATCTAATACTGTATAGCAATTTAGGGGGAAAAAATCATTAACGTGTTACCGCTACAAGTTAGTTACACAGTTTTTCTTAATTTCTGAAAAAATCACAAAAGTGGATTTAGGGGGTTTTGAAACCAGAGGATTCAAATTTTTGATAGAAATCTTTAAAATATCCAACAACTTAAAAAAAAGGTAACGCATATTTAACTGTCGATCCATAACGTTCTTAGCTCAGCCCCCCCCCTCCTCGAAAATAACGTAGGCAGGTTTGAGTTGAATTTGATGTTCTTCAAAAAGAAAAAAAAATAAGTTGGATTGAAGACATATGATTCAAAGTTGGAATAGGGTTGGATTGGATAGTTTTACCTGAAAAGTAGAGGTTGAGTTGGATATTATTCATTTAAAAATTTTGACTGAATTTGGATCGCTATAATTTTGATTCTCGTGTCTGAACCCAAAACCAATCCAACTCGATAGAAAAATTTTTGCTAGAAATCTTTAAAACATCCAACAACATTAAAAAAAGGCAACGCATATTTTTAAGAAATGTATCCAACCCAACCGAACCCAGTAAAAGTTGGAAGTTTTTAATCAAAAACTGTCGATCCATAACGTTCTTAGCTCAGCCCCCCCCTCACCAGAAAAATAACGTAGGCAGGTTTCAGTTGAATTTGATGTTTTTCAAAAAATAGGTTGGTTTGAAGATATTTGGTTCAAGAGTTACGATTGGGTTGGATTGGATAATTTTAGTTCAAAAGTAGAGGTTGAATCGGATATTTTTCGTTTAAAAATTTTGACTGGATTGCCTGAGTTGATTTCTTTAAAAACTTGGAATTTGGTTGAACTGAAAATCAAAATTTTTCAAATCTTCTCCTAACTTCATGCACTTGCTTGATAGTTGAACGCAACTAACGAGCTGGTGATAACATTGTTGGATATTTTTCATTTAAAAATTTTGACTAAACTTGGATCGCTATAGTTTTGATTCTCGTGTCTGAACCCAAAACCAATCCAGCTCGATCGAAAATTTTTATACGAAAAATATCCATGCATGCCATTTTTCTAAGAAAAATACCCGGCATCAATTTTTGATAGAAATCTTTAAAATATCCAATAAATTAAAAAAAGGAAACGCATATTTTTAAAAAATATATTCAACCCAACCAAACCCAACAAAAGTTAGAAGTTTTTAATCAAAAACTGTCGATCCATAACGTTTTCAGCATAACCCCCCCC
>JAFFZR010022914.1:0-13259 GCA_018397195.1 Lethrus apterus | reverse complement strand
GCTTTAAGGTGCAATGACGTCATTATCGATTTTTTTAAATGACACCTCTAATTTTTTTCTTTTGCTTTTGATAGACCTCCTTGATGTTTAAGTAGTGATTACCGAATTAATTCTTTAAATAAGAACTTTTCTGAAAAAAATAACATTTTTTCTTCAAAAAATTAAAATTTTTGAAGAAAAAAGAAAAAATTTAAATGTGCCATTTATTCAAAAAAATTGTTATGTAAGGTACCAATTTTTTTGCATCACCGTTTAGGTTGTAAGAAGGTCTATTAAATACAGAAGAAAAAAGTGGGGGTTGTCATTAAAAAAAAATTATGATGACGTCTTTGTGCAAAAACAAATGACGTCATTCCAAAAAAATTAACGTCAGAAGACGGCATTTCAAAAACAAAAATTGACCTGTCCGAGCGATTTTCTTAAAAACATTATAGAACGATTTAATGAATTTTGTTCCAAACTTTATCACCACACTGTATAATTGTGTAACGTTGTAATTTAAACGTAAGATTGAAATATATAAATTTTTAGCTGAAAGCAAATTGTTAAAATGTTATACGTCAAGATTCCAACAGTTCATTGGAATAGATGCGGAATTCGGCTTCATTAAAGACCACATTTCATTTCAAGTCACGTATGCGTACAATTCTATACATCAATAGACCAACAGGTTCCTATTGTCCATTAATTGTCTTCACTTCTAGCCGCTGTGGATCCCGAACTGCATATCTATACGCGTTGCACTGAATCAAATTCGAGTCAACTAAAAATCAAAATAATTTATCTTACGACGACAAATGAATAATTCGACAAAAACAAATTCTTTTCAAACAAATGAAATGCCCCAAATCCGTTAGAATGCAAGCGTTATGGCGGTAATTTCCGTTCGGAATTCGTCTACGTTGAAGGTGTACGTTCGGGTTAATTTTTGCAACATTAATCAAGACATTGAAATGCATTTCGGACCGCGAAGTAAACTTGTTTTAACGCGTTCCTTTTGTTCATTAGAGTACGTTTGCGTTTCTTTTAGCATTCGAGGTGAAATATTTCTAAAGTTTAATTTTAATTGTTCGGCGAGTTGAAAGGACGCCAGATGAAAAGGTTAATGAAGAAATGTTAAAAATGGAAATTGTTACTTTTCGCCAAGTGATAAAAGTTGGTCAAGTGATTGAACGCACGCGATTATTACTACTTAATGAGACGATTTGAAACACGTCAATATTTATCGTTTGACCGGTCATTTTGATAATCTATTAAAAAATAAAACATGGAAATGTACAAGCGAGTAAATAATTCGATTTTATAAACTTTTTATAAAATGTTTTGTTTTGTACTGCAATATTTCTAGAAATTTAAACACATTACGATGATTATTTGAATAGTTAATGCTTAAGGTTGGTTCTCCACTAGAAGAATGCACTAGAATATTTTTATATGCGAATTTCGTCGAAAGGATTTTGGACACTCCAGACGTTACAAAAGTTCCAGAATTTTGTCATCAAATTTAATGATTTCCCATATATTAAATTTTCAACGAAAAATCCATATGTTACAAATTTATAACAATTTTTAGACATACACGTAATTTTTCTTAAAACTTAAGCCAATTTTCCCATAAATCACAACCATTTCTACAGTAGTGTTTGTATAACGAAGACATGCCTCGTAAAACAAATCGCACATTAACGTGCGCGTTGATTCAAGAAGGTGAGAACTTATAACAACGTTTGCTATCGCGAATTCGGCCGCTTAAAAGATTTTACAAAGTTCAATATTTGCGCGGGGCTTGTAGTTAAGTACGGTTAAACAGTGGCGACGACCAGATAACCTTGCTCGAAATTATTCCGCACCTTAACTTGCACACTTTTTCAGCGAGACGACGCCGACGCCAAGAAAATGTACATAGTGTTTTACTCCTTCTTCGCTTTTATCTGGCGGCTCAAACGCTAACAACTCGGCCAAGACGGTATTTAATCTGCCCTTAATATCGTTGAATTTTCAACGAACGTGTTCAGAAATTAGGTCGGTTTATTTAAAAACGTTAATGTTTACAATCGAATTCGTATATGGAGATTGAATTTTTTGATAAGAAATTTAGTTTGAAAAATTGACGCATTAAATATTGACACATTAAACATTGAAAATATTGTTAAAAAACCGAAAAAATAGAAAAGAAAGACTAGAAAAGTAATTATACAGAGTGTTCAAAGTTATATGCGCACTATTGCTATTTTCGTTATTTTTGGAGCTACAGAGTCGGTTAAATTAGCAAAGATGTAGTGATTTTTCCGCTGATTACAACGGTCCACACAAAAAAACAATTGCGCATCACATTTCAGAGCCAACTCAGATAATTAGATTTTTTTAAATGGAACACTCTATATATTTGTGTAGCAGTCGGTAGAAAATGAAATTTTGTACAAAATCTTCTTATACAACTATAACCCAGAAATGAAAAACAAAAGAGCTACGACGACATTAATACAGGTCACCGCACATGGGATAACTTCGTTATTAGAGAAGCTACCGTGTTGGTCAATACATCAAAAATGTATAGTTTTTTCTACTGATTACAATGGCATACTCAAAAAACAATTGCCAGTCGCATTTTCGAACTGCTTGCTTTGATAGTCATTTACTTATTTTATATTAAAATTTGGCCTTTCATCTTACGGTTATACTATTAGAAGAGTATTCTAAATAAAATTTAACTTTTTATCAATTAAAATATAAAGGATGTCTAATAAAAAAATTTTTTTGTTACTTCGAAAATGCGACTCTCAACTATTTTTTGAGTACCATTGTACCATTGTACCATTGTAATCAGTAGAAAAAACTACACATTTTTGATGTATTGACCAACACTGTAGCTTCTCTACTAACAAAGTTATCACATGTGCGGTGACCTGTATTAATGTCGTCGCAGCTCTTTTGTTTTTTATTTCTGGGTTATAGTAGTATAAGAAGATTTTGTGCAAAATTTCATTTTCTACCGACTGTTATATAAATATACAATTTAAAAAAATCTAATTATCTGAGTTGGCTCTGAAATGTATTCGCAATTGTCTTTTTTTTTGTGTGAAGCATTGTAATCAGCGGAAAAAATCACTGTATCTTTGCTAATTTAACCGACTCTGTAGCTCCAAAAATAACGGAGATAGCAATAGTGCGCAGATAACTTTGAACATCCTGTATAAAAAAAAAAAATACTGGGGTGATGTCGTCTAAAGTGAGACACAATATATGTAACTTTCTTATTAAGTTGTATGTTGTTGGTATTTGTTTCAACGAATATTCTCGACATTAAATTTAGTACACAATTACAATTTTAAACAGTGTTGAAAGTACAGTTAATTTTAAAAACGTAGTACATATCGAACTGATATGTATTTGACAACGAAGTTTCAACTGAAGTCGAAATTCAAGAAAATGCAACGTAAAGACGTGATGGGAATTCCTTCCGTCGAACATTTCCCATGTGGGACGGAAATAATGCCGGTTGTAATATTGCGGAAGAAGTTGCAAATGGAAGAAAGGGAACAAACGATTAATATCATACAAAGACGGGAGTTACAAAAGGGTGCAAATGAAATAGGAGTATAAAGCCGTAAGACGTTCTCTCATAAGTGGAGGAGCTTTAGAGACGTATAAAAATGAAAGAAAACGTGATAAATCTGACAAATTTCTAGACCGAGCTGCCCGAGTCTTTCCTAATATAGACGTGCACTCGTCATATCACAAAAAGTCTCGTTTGCTCTATGTGGTTATAGAATTTTAGCGTCGTAATAAATGGGATTTGTCGAGAGCCGTGCAGTTTCGATCAAAATGTAATTTCTTCGTAATATAGTTTTAAATAATAATTACGGATAATTTATTTTATTATTTATTTTCTTCTTGTAAGTTACTTATCCTTTACAACTTCTAGCGCTACTTTTCGTTAGACAGTAAAACTTTTAATTATCTGTGTGTAATTCTAAAATTTTTGATTTCTTAAAGTAATTTTATTGAGAATTAAATGGATCACAATAAATAGCAACCAAATTTGCTGATGACTTTTTTCCATGATATCGTTCATTCCATGAAACTGTTATTTTTTTTTTTATTTGAATACCACTAACACCTATATGTATATAAATTCATATATAAAGTAAAGTGCAATTGATTAATTTTCTATTTAATATAAATAATTAACTTCTTACGTAAATAAATAAAATGCTTTTGAGTCATTTTTTATAATTGCAAATTTGTAAATGCAGGAATCAGCAATGTCCCTCGCTTATTCTTTCAAATCTTATTCTTACTGTCGAAATGATGTCACGTGGGAAATTCGTCCATAGGTCGACCAGCTCATGCAGAAAGGTTTGAACTCGGCGCTACCTTGCTACTAAGTTTCTAATCCCTAACGGATTGCGTGAGGCAACATTTCTGTAGCGAGCGGACAAATAAATTCGACAGCGGAATCTACATGGACAAATAAACTAAAAAGTCAAGTATAAAAGCTTCCGTATTTGTTCCAGACCTTGTAGAATAAATGTATCAGTTTATATGTGGATTCGATTTAAATGTTTTTATGTGAAGAAGTACATTGACCAGAAATAAAAATATGTTGAGAAACACCGCATAACGTTTGTACCTTAACCATGTGAATAATAATTTTCTACACCGGTTGCTATTTTTCTCGTCGTTTAATAATTCATATAATATTAAGATGTCAGTTTATTTCTAGATTACAAAAAAAAGCATATCAACAACAGGAATGCTCGAAGATCAAATTCAACACGATGTATACCGCTTGTAATATACGCATTATCCTGTTTTACAAATTGCCAAAGGTCATTAATAAACCATTTTCTTGAATGTATTTGCATTTTGTAATATACAGAAGACAACATGATAAATATAAAACGTAATTTTATTAATTCTCAAACAACCGATTTAAATTTACGACGCTAGTTAATTCGTATGATAGAAGTTTGTACCCTTGAGAATCAAATATGAATTTACAATTAATAGTAACATTCTACATGAATACAAATCTTCTTATTAAATATTCATGGAAAAGGGTTAAATTCTCTCGAATATATGACTAAGGTAGATGAAAAACATTCACTACTAATGTTCCGGTGGCCCAACTCCTTGTACCGTATTTATTATCCAGTTGTCTATACACCCTCATCGGTCACCCCTACAATGATCCATACCTCAACCTGACGGACGAGTTCTGGATATGTGTGCACTTTATGAAAGTGACATGCCGACATGACATGAATGTAATTACAAACCCTCCAGTTAGAAGCATTACATCCCCCAACATAAGAGAAAGTTCGTTTTTTTCGGGCTTTTACTTTGCAAAATTAAATGTAAGCATAATTTATTAATTCGATTTGCGTCAAAGTACATTAGGGCATGTCTCGAACGGATTATACGTTACACTAAAATGGTTTCAAAATACATATTCATGCACCATCAATGAAATATTTTTAGTCAAATGTGTAAAAAAATTTAAAAAAATGAATTAAAACATTAGCATATACAGTCAGGACAAAAAGTAAGGAATATTTAAAATAAAAACGAACTCAACCGGTTTTTTAAAAAACGCTGAAACAGGTCGATTTTTGATTTCAAAAATACACATTAATACGTGCAATTCACCTTCCGATTTTCATTTGTTTTGTAGTTATGACGTCATCACAAAAAATTTAAATGACAACATACATTTTTTTTTAGTGGAATCCGATAGTGATTTGTCTACCCTTTGTGACCGTACAAAGAAATCATAAGGTTGCAAAAAAATTCTGAGAAAAATCGATCTGAAAATTTAATGTTAATATTATCCTAAATAACAAATAATTCAGACCATTAACGGTACGTAACTTTCTTGTTGAAGCACCTTTCGTTTTTACCTTAAAACCATTGAATAATCAAGATACCATGATAATAATGGTAATAATAATGTTCAGCTCGATTTTTCTCAGAATATTTTTTATGCAACCTTATGATTTTTGTAAACGGTCATAAAGGGTAGAAAAATCACTATCGGATTCCACTAAAAAAATGCATGTCGTCATTTAAATTTTTTTGTGATGACGTCATAACTACAAAACAAATGAAAGTTGGAATGTGAATCGCACATATTAATGTGTAATTTTAAAAAATAAAATCGACCTGTTTCAGCGTTTTTTTTTTAAAACCGGTTCAGTTCGCTTTTTTTAAAAATATTCCATACTTTAAACTCGCCCAACATTAAATTTTGAGATCGATTTTTCTCAGAATTTTTTTAGTGCAACCTTATGATTTTTTTTCATGGTCATAAAGTGTAGACAAATCACTATCGGATTCCACAAAAAAAATCTATGTTGTCATTTATTTTTTTTGTGATGACATCATAACTACAAAACAAATGAAAGTCGGAAGATGAGTCGGACATATTAATGTGTATTTTTGAAATCAAAAATCGACCTGTTTCAGCGTTTTTTAAAAAACAGGTTGAGTTCGTCTTTATTTTAAATATTCCTTACTTTTTGTCCTCACTGTATATTGACATATTTGTGGAGTGGATTCAGTGTTATACATACACAAAGAAAAAATAATAAAAAAACTTGTAATATTATCATATAAAACAACATTAACTAATGTTCGTAATTGTGAAAACAAACATAAGGCTTTGAAGTACTTTTTGAAAACAAATATTATAATGTGATACATTAACTTGAATATAAAGAAATTATAATTTTATTTTATCTACTGCATCTAGAGAGTTGTTTAGACTACAAATTATTGTCTGCATTAGATTATGCATAAAATTTCACTTTTTGCATGTCGACAACGCTTAGAACTAGGGATACATTCATATGTTAAGGGTAGCTAGCAATCAGAATGAGTACTTGCGATATAAAAAGACTGAACATAGTATTTCGTATTATGACACTCAAAAGCTATGCTTTTAATAGTTGATGGATGTACTGTAATGTATTGAACAACGTCATATTAATTATGACGTAAACGAGGTAAGAAATGATTAATTAATTAATCACGAAAATACAGTTAAGTTAAATTAAAATACTTACTAAATTTTGTTAGAAGTTATTTCCCCAAGTTTGTAGTAGACAGTTGCCTAGAGACTCTCTCAAAGATAAAATTGGATGATGCAAATTATTCTTGTTTAATCAACAACTGATACCACCAGGAGGTGGTAAGGAAATTAGACAGAGATGGTTAGAGATAAATGAAGCAAACCGAAGTACATGACCCAAGGAGAAGAGGAATTCTCACAGGGACAATATTTAAAGAAAGGAAGGAAAACATTACAATTTCGAGGAAGTTGATTGAAATAAAATCAAGATTCACGGCAGGAAACAGATGCATGGGAGCGCTAAAATCTGTAATTAAAAACAAAAGAATATCAAGAAATACGTAAATACAAAATCGTATTCAGATCTATAGTCGTTTTCGGAAGTGAGGTGTGGATACTTAAAAAAGAAGAAGTACAGAGACTCGAAATAATTCTGAGGAAAATCTTCGGAGGAAGAGTAGAGGACGACATATGGAAAATTTTCAACGAATCAAACATAACATGAGTAGTGAAAGCGCAGCGTATGAGATGGATGGGACATTTATTTTACTTTATTTAACCCTTTCTGTTCTGCCACCTCAACAGGTCGAATCCAATTACAGAGTGTGGTCTTTGGGTTGCGGCCACGACCGACTTACAGTTGGAAACGTGGAAAACCTAATCAGAATGGTCGGTCGGAGGCCAACTCAAAGTTAGAAACATTGTAAACTTCATCTCCGAAATAAAATTCCAATGTTCGTAACTAAGATTTGAACTTTAGATCTCGAGATTACTGACATACTGACTAACCCACTAGACCAATCATCCCATAATATATAATAAGGATGAATGATAATAGAATCCCGAAGATGGTGGTGACGCACAATATAGGAGGAACAAGATGATTAGGTACACCAAGACAAAGGTGGAAGAAAGAGGACGACATAAGAAAACTGAACATCAGGCAATGGAAGGAAAAGGTAAAAGATAGGAGACAATGGAAGAAGACTGTAGACCAAGCCATGGGCCAACTTGGCCTGATACCAAATCTGATTCATAATGTTTAAAAGTACCATAGCAAGAATAACTTGTGACCTCAGGTATCTGGTAAAAGTATATGACAGATAGATGTTAACAGATTAGCGTCGACCTAAGAAGGGATGTAATTAAATATTCTGCACTTCCTTAATTTATTTTTTTTTTATTTAATTACAATTTATCATCACTATTGATTTTGATTCTTCTCTACTTACATTTGAACTATGGCAATTTACACAAATCACTTTTAACAAAATTAGTACTGCGTTACTATATCTTACCAAAAATATCTAGATTTTTTGCTAATTTTTTATTGATTTTTGAAAATGCCTAATACAATCTATATAAAAAGGACCAATAATACTTACAGCAATCAAACAGTAGTAACCCTAAAGATGTCCTTAAGACAGCATACAAAACGTCGGCAGTTAGCAGCGTACAACGCAATTCCAGCCTGGAAGCCATGACTTGACAAAATTTCCTGATTTACGTTAATTTGACAGTTTGTTAAATTTGATTAATGAATAATATTCAATGATTTACATTTTACCAATGTTTGCATTTTTTTAATCTTGCTAATTTACAATACATTTTCATCATGTTTGTAAATATTTGATGTTTTCATAATTTTTCCGTACTTTGCTCTGTGAAACATTTTATTTGAACATTCAATAACAAGAGACAAATTACGTTGCACTGCCTTTCGAAGACGAATATGAAAGTCTTAAAGAACCATTAGTAGCAGATAAAATGTGATGATTTTAAGCAAAGTTCACAATACAAAAATTAGTATTCATTCATTCACTAAAAGATATTTTTAATATCGTCTGTAAAGTGGTTCGAAATCTAAAATTTGTATTTACATTAGTTATCTGAAAATCCGGTCTGAGTTTGAAGTGGCAAAAGCACTGCAAAACCCCTGAAGCATTTCAATAAATTTACATAGTCTGTCAGTTTTTATTGTTTCCCCTCAGTTATTTCGAATTGCACTTATTTTTATTGGCTCCTTCAATAAAGAACTTGTACAATACGAACATCAGACTTAAGAGACAATCGGGAATACTAAAGAAATGAAGTAAAGCCACTGATGCGAGAAAAATGACCAGCATAAAAATTTAAATTTGTTAATCAGGCCCAACCCTCTAAGACGACGTTCATTTTCTTATCTCTTTAATTGCTTCTCCGGCAGGCAGAGGGCATAAATTCTCCACAAATGTGCTAGCGAATACAAATTAGACCACGTATTGTGCCCGAAGAAATTAACAGTGATTTGGCGATTATACACTAAAGCGAATTTTTCATCCAAAAACTACGTAATTGCGAAATATTGTGCAGTGTGTAATTTGCGGAACTATTTTTTAATCAAAGGAATTCAACAATAGAACGGATTTATTGCGCTAGCGGTTATTATTTCACAAAAATGCACTACGGTCGAAATACTAGTACATAATTTAAAATTATTTACGTTGTTTTTGTATAAACGTTGAAATAGTTTTATTTATGTATTTATATTTGTTTATGGAATATATTTTAATTCATATATATAGTTACATCACATATTCGAGTCAAATTTTTAAAATATTGGATAATATTTTTAAATAATTCCGTACAATTGGTTGCAAAAGAAATATGAGGAATCTAGAAACACATTTTTCGAATGGCATATTTTAAAAAGAATTTTTTGTAGAAAAAAAGTAATATTTAATTTTACAAATTGTAAAGAAAATGGTTAATTTACATTTTCAAATTTGAATAAGGAATATAAGTATAAATTCCATTCTATATTTTTGTACGCATATTGTTATTATTTAATGTAAAATTTATGACATAGTTGAAAGCGAATATATTTCTAAATAACACAATATTCAAATTTTTTAACGGATATCTATATTACAGTATTTTATCTTCAAACGAATAAAGTATCGATATATGCCACAAAGTAAACGTTACCGAGAAATCACTTTAATAAGACGTTTCGCATAATTTACAACCTCAATAAAACATTACGGAAGACGTTATGTATACGTAAACATTCACTTAAACGGGCACATTTGTGCGACTTCCTGGCCAAATACGTATGATAATAGGTGCAATAAAGGAGTTTAACGGCAGCTATATCATAATAATTGTACAGAAGTTCTGCTCAATGGCCGAGAGTAAAGTAAAAACTGTTGTTCGAAACCAAAATGACATATCACGAAGAAGCTTCAGAACAAACTTCAAATAAACACTAATTATAAAATGGGATAGTTAAGCGTATAAATTCTATAAGTTATTGTGCAAGTTATTTTTCAGATATCATTCCAGAGAGAAACAACGAACAAAAAGCAACAAGCTTTGCAAACCATTTAGAAAAGATATTCCGACCGATTTGGACAATCCTCCTCAAGGTAATCAAGAAATATAACACTCCCAGAGAAATAGCTTCTGAAATAAAACAAAATATTAATTCGAAAAAAAAACTCCAGGGTTAGAGCAAATTTTAAAATAGCTACTTAAAAAAGCTCTAGTTAAATTAAATAACCTAATAAATGCAGCAGCATTCAGACTTAAATATGCCCCTAGATTATAGTCAGTTGCAGAAGTCATAATGATACCGAAGCCAGGTAAACCACCCCTTGAAATCTCCTCATACAGACCGATCTCTCTGTTGCCTGTCGTGTCGAAGATATCTGAAAAACTTCTCAAGAGAATAAAACCAATAATATAAGAAAGAGAATTAATCCCAAATCATGAGTTTGGATTTAGAAACAAACACTCAACCACAGATCATAGAATGGCTAACATAATTGAAAAAACACTAGAAGAAAAAAGCATCTATGCTACCAGTCTCCTTGATGTAGCACAAGCCTTTGAAAAGGTCGGGCATTAAGGCTTAAACCACAACATGAAGCTTTTCTCCCCATAAAATACTCAGATATCGTTCAATCATATACAGGATGTTCAAAAATGATTAAGATGAGAACCGTAGGCAACCAAATATACAGATTGGTATTTGCTAACAAATAAATCCCTAGACGTTATTTTATTACTCACACTACTCAGTGTTTAGTGTTTATTAGTTACTTGTTTATTAAAAGCGAAATAACAGTACAATTAATATGAAATTCAATAAATTAATTATATTCAGAATTTTTTAACAATTAATAATTAAATTAAGAACATTTTTAAAAATTGCTTTTTTTTATTATAAATAATATTCACATCAAATGTTGAAAATGTTGTCCTTCATTTTCTAAGTACACATTAATTCTTTCTTTTAAATTTTCGAAGATTCTCTGTAGTTCTTCTACAGTAATTTGCTCAATTTCATGCCTAATCGCTTCTTGAAGCTCTCTCAGATTATGAATCCTGTTCTTGAAAACATTATTTTTAAGTCGACCAAATAAATAAAAATCAGTTGGTGTTAGATCAGGGGATCTTGGGGGCCATAGGTCTTGACTAATAATCCTATTATCATAAAACTCCTGAAGATGTGTAATTGTTTGTCTTGCTGTGTGCGCTGGTGCATTATCTTGCTGGAAGTAACCATCATTTAATTCATCATCATGAAGTTGTGTAAGAAATTCTTGTAAAATATTGTTCCTATATATTTCCCCTGTAACAGTTTCTTGAAAAAATGCAGGTCCTATTATTCGTCTTCGAGAAATGGCAACCCAAACTCCAACTTTTTGAGGGTGTAAAGTGGTTTCAATAAATTCATGGGGTTCTCAGCTCTCCAAATACGAAAGTTTTGCGAGTTAATGTAACCTGACAAGTGGAACCATGCTTCGTCACTGTAAAATGTTAAATCAAGAATGTTATTATTGTGTGCCAAATTTTCATTAAACCATTCACAGTATCTTACACGACGTGCATAATCAGTTGGTAATAATTGCTGCACAACACTTATTGTATAAGGATGGAAATATAGTTTCTTCTTCATAGCTGTATGGACAGTGCCAAGTGACAGCCCTAAAATTATTACAATTACAATAAATAAACATCACATTTTAGTAAATGAATAATACCTGTCTGAGCTGATATTTTTCTTAACGATTTCCTTAGACTAACTGCCATGCGGTGTTCAATATCGTTCATTACTGGCTGCGTTAATTATCTTGGTCTTCCAGAACTCTTCCCCTTACAGATGCAATGTTTTTCTTGAAATCGCTTAATAATGTTGTTTTTATGATCCACAAAATTATGACGATTAAACTATATTAGGAAACTGCTGTCTAAATTGTTGAATACAAGACTCCAAGTTGTATACCCATGATCCATCTGGACTTTGAATTCCACTGCGGTAGTGGGCCATTAAAATAAAAGCATCTTCCTCAGAAGTAAATACCATTTTTTTTAAATTGATAAGAGGAAAAACCGTATGACATAAAAATGACATAAAAAAATAGGGTAACTTATTTTTTATCAATTTAAATTTCGAATTGGTTGCCTACGCTCATCTTAATCATTTTTGAACATCCTGTATGTATTTTTTAGATGATTAGGCTAAGTGTAAATGTGTGTGTTTTTTTAAAACTTTTGTGAAAGAGTAAGAGCTTTTTACTCAAGAAGTCCGCCCATACCTCTAGAGCACCGTTAATTATATGCCAACGGTGAATGCTACCTCTTGACTCGCAATTGAACCGATCCGGACACGAGAGAGAATCGAATCCGAGATTCCCGCACGACAGATCACGATCCAACCAGCCAAGCCACTCCGGGCTGTATTTTTTTCATGTTGGTAACACCTAAATGTGAAAACTTGAGAGTGGTCTCGGGTTCAAGAAACAATATAATAATAATAATAATATCATTTATTGGTTCCAAGAAAGAATACAAAATACATATATAAAAAGTACAGGAAAAAAAAACAAAAGGATGCCACATCAGTTTTGCTGCAAAAACAGCTCCCTGTTCTTCCTTGTGGACCCTTATTATTTAATTCTTAACCTAAAAATTACCTAATCTAAACATACTTAAACATCTACTTAAACATAAACAGATATATGATCAAAAAACCAGCGGAAGATACCAATAGACACAAGTGCACGCCGAAAGAAAAAAATATATATATATAATAACTCATTACTTAGCTGATTATTCATTCATTTGCTCATCGTATAACCGCGACATATATGCAACTCTGAAACGAGTGAGTGATAAATTCTTATAGGAGTACGGGATGTTA
>JAFFZR010022913.1:0-13855 GCA_018397195.1 Lethrus apterus | reverse complement strand
TACTTTTAACGAAAGACATCCATATTTGCCAGCAATGACGAAGAAAAAATTGAGAAAACCGGAATCAAATTTTCTGCGCTTCTGCAATTAGCAGCTTTTTCCGAAAAGCAGAAAATTTGATTCCAACTTTCTAAATTTTTTCTTCGTCATTGTTGGCAAATTTGGACATCTTTCGTTAAAAGTACGACATGTTCTATCCACTACACTCCCACATTCTCCATGTACATAAAATAAATTTAAAATATCGTTATTTGTGTAATTATTTATTACACCAGCCATTATGTCTTTATACTAATGTCAAATATAAGACAAGTGTCAAAGTAGACAATCATAATACATAATTATAATGACATTCAAGGCTGTCTAAGATCATTAAACAAGGTATAAACGGCATTCTTAGGGGAATTATTTAGAAAACTGCTTATAACTCAAAAACTATTAGAAAAAATGGTTTGTATACCTTATACCAATCGATGTAGAATTACTAAGCGCATTTAATAATGCAGTAATATTCCAATTAAAAAAAATGGATTTTTACTGATTTGAAGTTGTTGGAAGTTGTCGCTAATTTTGAGCGGTCATGTATACTTCCTGGTAACTTTAACATCACCACTCCGTTGCCCATAGTATCAATTAGCAAAATGCCAAAAATGAAGATTTCAAGTGCAGTACTTCCGGAAATACAGAATTTTCAATATACCACTGCAATTGGTATAATTTATTTAAAACAACAAAAAACTCAAAAACGGCTAGATTTTAGTATAGGACACCCTTTAAGTTTTGGTGTAGAATTGTGAGTAGAATCTGAAAAACGATGAAACAATATAACATTCCATTTAAAATAACAAAGTTGGTATGCACTTCCGGTACAACCGGAAGTGAAGCAATTTAGAATAAGAGATCAGTTGGTGAAGCTTATAATTCCAGGTTATTAGAGTTGATATATTTTTGGAACACGGATAAGTTCTAACGAACCACTTTCGTGAATGACCCTGTATTTTTCATGACAATTTTATTAAATGAATTTTTTATTTAATAGATGGAGACTTTTCATATAAATGTAGAAGCATTTTTCTATGGGCAATATGGATGAGCAAGCTCATTCTACTGGCAATTAATTGCCAGTAAATGGCATGCAAACATACTGGCAGAAAATGAAAAATAAACAATCAAAAAAAACAGATAGCAAACTATTATTATTAACTTAATAGTAAAGGCGAGTTTTGTAATAATGGAAACAAAGATTTCTGGACGTTTAAGTCTCTTTCCGTGGTTTTCAGAAACCATTTATCTAAATTCACCCAATTATGATTGAAGAAGTTAAAGAATACCATTCACAAAGAGAATACTGCTATTTCACAGGAAATAAATTCGATGTGAATGAAAATTTGTTGAATAATAATATATTGTTTAATCCATATTTAAAGTATCTAACATTTTTGTGTTCAGTGTCAAATGTTTTGCAATTTTGTAACTAAATCATTAGAATAAAATTGGAAAGGCAAGAAATGATGAAGTTTTATAGGAGAGTCAGAATTGTATTTGCAACATGAAATATTAAACTTGTTTTATGATAGAAAAAATAAATTGTTACATCAAGACTATTTAAGAGAGCGATATTCTTAATTGTGTAATTTCCACACGCGTATCATTGTTATTTATGACCAAAATATACCATATACATTTTTTTCGAAGAAAATGACAAAAAAAAGTAGTTTTCTATGTCAAAAAAAAAAACATATTTCTAAAACTACGTAGAATGTCATAAGTCATAAGAACTGACTTAAAACATTTTTAAAAACAACTTTCATCTCATTATGTTTTTGAATTTAAATGTAATAATATATGTAATAACACGGGTATAAACATTTGCAAGATTTTGAATTGATATGTGCTTTAACCTATGACGTTTTATTTGTAATTGAATTGACCCTGTGGTTGAAGGAAATAAAATAAAAAAAATTCTGTTAGCGTAAAGGATATTCGAGGCTATTGGGACAAGGGTGTGATTTATCATTGAAAATTCGAACAAATGTTAACACACAAAGAAGAATGTTTGAAATGTGGACATGATCAATAAATGCAAAATTTTAAGAGAATTTTTTAATTAATATAAAAATCGCAGCGAAGTATGAAAATATATCTTGAATCTTTAATGACAAAATAAAACTCTCAGTAACATCAGAAATCATCATTCTGAAATATGTCCTACTAAATCCACAGGTGATAGCTGTCCTTAACCCAAACCCAAATCCGCAAAACAGCGGTCTTATGTTTATTTTAAATGTTCGAAAATGTCATTTATCGTATGGTCTTTCGGTTCTAAGTACGGTCCTGCGTCCATTTCAATATGCGTCGCGTTGAAAAACTTCCTTTGGCGGGAATAACATGAAATGTTGCAAATCAACCTTTATTGTCGATAATTCGGCGTTATTTTCATATTTTACTCCAAACTAAAATATTCTTTTCTGGCACCTCCTTCAACATAGGACTGTGGTTTTTGAATATTTGGGGTTGGGCTATGGTCAGCTATCGCCTGTTAAAATATTGGGACTTATTTCAGAATGACCCTGTTATATGATAGACATAAGTAAATTTTTATGAGGAAAAGGTAAAAGGCTCGAAGAGATCAGCCTTGACTACCTGTTGCATGATGGAACATAATTAATGCGTGTGTTAATCCAGAAAAATAATTACGAATAAGTATGTACTAGACACGAATAAAGAACAAAACCGCATCTGCATATTTGTAACAAGAAACACATTAAAAATGCTATTATGCAATGAAGGAAGGATGTACGCTGAAATAGTAATAATAGGTTTTTAAAAAAGAAACAATTGCATATTTGTTTTAGTAATTATTTAATGGCTTAGTCTTCGGACTCGATAAACGCAATTTGCATATTATGTTTCACATTTTAACTTTCACTTGTTTGAAAATATTAAACAATGTGAACGATACATGTTTGATTAGTATGTGTCAAATTCATTTCTAAAGAAAGATGTCATGAATAAAAGAAGTAGAAGTTCTTCCGTGTCACTTCCGTGTCACATAAATATATTTGTAATAATAAACTTAAGTTTTTTAATAATTTATTTAAATTAATATTGGCGACTGGAAAAAAAAACATTCACAATGATATTAGTGATAATGGGAAGAGACAGTGTAACCTAGCCACAGAAATGGAAATGTACGTGGTGAGCACGAAGTTCAATCATAAAAAAAATAATAAAGAGACTTGGATAATTTCCGGACAAACAAGTGGAGATAAATCAGCTACGTATTAATCAGCAAAAGAAGAGAACAAATGATATAAGATGTACAATCATACAGATGTGCTAACGTTGATACAGATCATACCTTGGTGATAGCGAAGGTAAAATTAATGATAATCAATGACAGAGGATAAAAGATAAATAGGAGGAAATGGAACATCGAACACTCAAACATACAGGAAAGGATAGTTAACCGAAAAAGCGCGATAAGATATTGAGACGGAGTGGAACCATAAAAACAGTACAATCAATACGGCTGAAGATACAATTGGTAGGAAATATACACAGAAAAAGTATAACTGGTTTATCAGAGAATGTAAAGCAATTATAAATGAAAAGACAGAATTAAGAAAAAAATGTATAAGAAATCGAAACCAGAAGATCGTGAAGAATGTAGAAGAGAAAGCACGATAATTACTGAAGAAAAAGAAGACAGAATGGATAAATAAAATTATAGATGAGTTAGAAAGTGAAAACCATAACAATATTAAACTTTATAAGCAAGTTAAACAACATAATAGAAAAAGGGGCGAAGGTCACACTAAAATTTTTAAATGGCAAGTAGTATTTATAAACCTATCATTTGAAGGCCCAATCGATGGGCTTTACAGAAGTGATTGAATTTTTGAATTCTGATCATTACTTCCCGAGTTCGTGGGCTCTGAATATTCAAACTTACTTCATTTTTTTGAGACCTTGGAGATTAGTTGCTTAAAAATACGGAAACAGGTGAATTTTCTTTGCAAGGACACATGTTTTATGGGGTTTCCCCCAAAATTTTTAAATAGCAAGGGGTAGCTACTCGGTTTGGAGCATTTCGCTTTTTGTTAGTTACAGACCCGGTTTGTCGAAACTTTCCTACTAACTCCAAGACGTATTTTCGATTGGTTAAACAACTCGGCTGTCCTATTCGCACATTCAACTCTTTCTGCAATCGAATAAACCATGATGGGTTTCGTTACAGTTTAAGTTGAAAACGTGTTACTTTGTGATAAGTCATAAAGTTATTTTGTTTTTGTTGATCTTTATGGTGACAAAAATAGAATAGGTAAAAAAAATTAAAGTTTGAATATTCAGAGTTTAATAACTCGAGAAGTAATGATCAGAATTCAAAAATTCAAACACATCTATAAAGCCCATCGATTGGGCTTTCAAATGATAGCTTTATAAATACCACTAGCCATTCAAAAATTTTATGGTGAACTTCACCCCCCTTTTAGGGTTGCAACTAGGTGACTGCAAATAGCTAAAACATTTGTCTCCTTTCCAAAGAAAATTGACCTGTCTGAGCGTTTCTTTTAAAGCGTCTAAATACCTGAAAATACGTCTGTTTCGTTTACGGTGGGCCACTCTGTATATATATGTACTTTCGGAAAATGAACTGTTTATTTATGATTTAATACTATTAGTATTTATAATGTTTCTAATAATTAATTATACTTATTATAATTATATATAAACTGTGTGTGCCTTTTGTAAATAAATCTATCAATTATTAACTTAAAATCATATATTTTCTAGGTTTTAGTGGCTATTTTAGCTATTGCACCATGCATTTTAGGGCAAATTGGTATCGCAGACCATCCTATCTATGCACCACATGCCGTCGATTATTATGTAAGTACAGCACAAAACATCAATCAAAATTTTGCTTAATTTAAATTTAAACATTTAATTATAATAATAATCATAATCATTTATTCGTGGAGTGCTGGAACCAGATATTCGTTGTCGCCTAAAAAATTAAATAAGTTTCTCCATCTTCAAGAAAATAAGTCCCAATCAACAATTCGCGTTTCCTAAATTTCTATTTTCTTATACGTCCGTGCCACGTATACTCTTGGCATTGCCTTGCACATTCCCCCAGGATAAATATTACAGCAACTTCCCGAGCACTAAAAATTTCTAAAGAGATTTTGAAGAGTCGCTAGAACTGAATTTTTTAACCGATGCAGTTTAGCATTTGTACTAGCGGGAACAAGAGCAAACAAAAGGCGAAGAGGTATTAAAGGTATATAACATGAAAAGGACGTTTGCTAAAAATCTCTACAGAGGAAATTTCTGGGGATATCCTGTAGTAAAAAGCAGTAAAAAGAATTTTAAAAGTATTAATTGATCAACAAAATCAGTAATCAATAATATCAGGATTTCAGTGTGTTAATTTTTATTTTCGAAAAAAAAGCTGTCGGGAGAAATTTTAAAAGCCTGTTAAACGTAGATTTTATATAAACAATAATTCACCTGATATTCTATTTAAAAAATCGCAAAAAATGTTCTCGTCATTACTTCTCGTTCATTTATTTAGATGATTCACATCATAATACTAGGGGGAGAAACATTTACAAAGCTTCCAAAAACAGAAAGCATGACAAAAAGACGTGTTTCGAATTGTAATCATCTTTACTGAGATTAAAATGTTTCGATAACTAATTATCTAACTAGTTGAGGTCTCGGTCCCTTCTCCATATGTCTTTCTTTTCGATCCTGCGTCTTTTTCTTATTTCATTCCATTTTATTTCTCTTTTCTCAGCTGTTTGTCTTACTTCTTCTAACCATGTCTTCAAGGCCTTCCTCTACGTTTATTTTTTCTTGCCCGCGCATCGTATACTCTGCGTACAGTATCATTCTTCATCCCCATTACGTGCCCAGCAATCCGACTTGTCTTTCCTCTATTGTTCGTTTAGCTTTCGTCGTTAACCTTTCTCTGTATGCAGTGTTCATTATTTTGCACAGTCTTTTTTCCTTCGATTTTTCTAAGGAATCTCATTTCTGACACGGATCCAAATATCAGAATAAGGTAACTACTTTTTTAAAAATCTATACTATTTGTTTCTTTTGAAATTTCTTTGCTGATCAATCTTAAATATTGTTAAATAATCTTCCCGCTAATCCAGTTCACTGTTGTATTTCTTCGTTTAGCATTCCGTCATCTGCTACTTTTGTACCCAAGTATTTAATTGTTTTCGGTTCCTTATCATTTCCTTTTCGTTCATTGTTTTCTCGCTGCTGGCTATTCTCACCCTATTCTTTGTATATGAAAGTTCCGATATTTTTATTTCTTCCATGTTCCAATATCCCACGTTATATGGCTTGATTTATTTTTTTTGCTTTTTTAATTCAGTACCAGTACCACTGAGAAGAACAAAGGACTTATGATGCATCCGTGTCTCACCCCCATTGTTGTTTCAAACATAATATTTGATTTTTCATGATTCACTCTGACAAAGTTTTTTGTTTTCCTGTATAGACGTTTGACTACATTTTTGCCATTTTTGTTTTTTTGTCAACTTTATCAAAAGCCTTCTCGAAATTGCAAACGCAAATGCCGCCTCAATGGCCTTTTTATTTATTTGCCGAAGTACAAAGTTGGCATTAGTCACTCCTCGGTTTGTTTTCTCTAAAATTCTTCTTATTATTTTCTCTAGAATATAATTTTCCTTCGGTGCTAAGTAACGTAATACCCTTTAATTGCTGCAATCCCTTGTATCTCTTCTTTAATAATTGGGTACAATTATTCCTGGTTGCTAATCTTCCGGTGCTTCACCTGATGATAGCACGTTGTTTTTTATTCTAGTCAGTAATTCTATCAGTTGCTCATTTCCTGCCTTTATCATACTTGGTGTTATTTCGTTCCTGGCGCTTTTCCTAATTTTAATCTCTTAATGACATCTTGGATATATTGTAGACTTATGTCTTCCATTTATTGTTGTCTCTTATCGTTTCCTTCTGTATATTTTGTTGCTTTTCTTTTTTGTCACTTCTTCAACTTCCATGATCTCTTCTTCTTCTATTAATACCTCTCCGTTTTCGTTTATATTTTATTTATATTTTTTAATGTGGGAACTTTGTTTTGTCTTAGCTTTCTCAGAATCCCAAAGAATAGCTTTTGATTGTCTTTGTAAGCTTTTTCATTTTTCCCGAAATTCACTTAAGGCTTGTTTCTTTGCTTCCTTCACTAGCCTCGTGACCTTGATTTTATTCCTTTTTCATATTTAAATATTTCTTCAAACTCTTTTTCTATTTCTTGCCTTCTTTTTTTGCCTTCTTTATGTCTTCAGTCTTTCAATTCTCTTCATTTATTTATTTGTGATTTTCGAAAATTCACACGCTATTTCCATACGTTATTTATTTCTATGTTGGTGTTGCTGAATGTGTTTAATTTCTCTAAATGTTCTCTTATGGTCTTCAGGTTCTATACATAATTTTTGCCTTTTTCCATTCTATTTTATGTTGTTATGTTATATTCGGCAATTCCAGATTTTATCATTTATCCATTTACCACATGATTCTTGTGTTTTGATCTTCACTTCCAATGGTCTCTTGGTTTCCCCAATGTAAGATCTATAACATTCGCATGACACTATAATCGTGTTTTATAATAATAAACTGTTATGTAATTAATTATTATTTTTAAATATTTACATACTTTCTTATTTTAGGACGTAACTGATTAACTTAAACTATTATATTCTATTTTATTGAAATAAAAATTGTAGACAAAACTGTAATTTTACAAACTTTTAAATAATGGTAACTTTTATTCATCCTTTTTCAGTCGCATCCGCAATACGCATTTAAATATGGCGTGTCCGATCCAAATACAGGAGACGTAAAAAGTCAACATGAGAGCCGCGACGGCGACGTTGTGAAAGGACAGTATTCGCTAGTTGAACCAGATGGCTCTGTACGCACTGTGGATTATATTGCAGATCCCGTTAATGGTTTCAATGCGGTGGTTTCGAAGAGCGCTCCTTCCATTCACGTCGCTCCGGCGGTGAATCATGTAGTTCCTACTTTCGTCAAACAGGTGGCACCAGTAGTCAAGCCGCCAATTATTCATAGGCCGATTGTTCCAACTCCAGCGCCTTTGGTTAAAAAAGTACATACCATTTTTCCATCTTTAGGTATGTATGTATTTTATAATGTTACAAATAAATCTGGAAATTAGGATTTAGTTTAAATCCACAATTTTCAGTCGTTTAGATCAGGGGTTCTCAAACTTTTCAAATTTTGTACCACAAAAATATGAAACAAAAATATATGTACCACCATAAAAGCATCCCGCCTTTAAAAATCAATGCATCCTAAATTGGGTGTTTATAATAAAAGAATAAAACCCTTTAAATTAAAATAAATTAAATTATTTAATTATATTCGTAAATGAATAATAAAGATTGAAACAAAATGTTAAAAGGGGCGCAATTTTACATTCATTTTGAACATTCATTTAATTTTTTTCTGAAAAAATTGTACCACTAAAAATATTGTAATGTACCACCAGTGGTACATGTACCACAGTTTGAAATCCCCTGGTTTAGATGATTGAAATTGATTATTTATGGAATAATTCACATTAATAATTAAAAAAGCACACAAAATGTTGAGAATAAATGTTAATGATGTGTTACTCACATAAATTTAATAATAACAAATTGATCATTTGTTATATTTTATATTTTTATATTATAAAGTTTGGTAACTGGCTGGATGAATAAAATGTGTTTTCACCAAATAATATATCGCCGTTTCATTAATTTCAATGGATCAACTAGAAAATCAGAAACTAAACTTAATTTTCTTTTTAACACAGTTTGAAATCTTCTACTGCTACTAACTTTATGTTTAAAATCTTTCTGCTCTAATTAGATTATTAATTCATAGCTTAATTTTTATGACAGTATAGAAGTTTTTTATTGTTTAAGTATGTTTTAAAAGAAATGTTGTGATAATTATTTTTGATTTATATACAACATATGCGTTAATTTATTCATTATAACAATAATCTTCAACATTTTTAATAACGGAAAACCAATTAAGGATTCATTATTGCGTTATAAATCAACACTTTCATTTTTAAGTGATCCGACAACTCATATGTGAACTATTCGAAAACTCGATTTATGGAATCTTAAAATGGTTAAAAATTTTTTTATATTTTCGATGAAAGCTCTCTCGCGTATAATTGTGTTTCATTGCGGTTAAATACGTTTTTATCGTTAATTATGTTTGTTTTGTCAATGGAGAAATAATAAACGAAGTTCAGGTTTAATTCGTTTCGATCATTAAAATGATAATTTATTATGCATTAGATAGAGAGTTATTGTATGCTTTATTAAATCTGCATACAACAGTTAATTACTTTTTTGATTACTGAAATTATAAAGGTAATTTCGCGGAAATGAATTGATATGTAAATTGGAAGATGAATAATACAAAATTTGTGGAATATTTAATAAAGGAACTTAATCTTAAAGTTATTTTATTAGTAACAGAAAAAATAGTGTTTTTTATCAAGTGCAATTTTTTCTTTGTAATCTAATAATAATCATTACTGCGCATCGGTGCCAGTGTTTCTTTACATTCTATTGTTAATTATTAATCCCATTAACCTATATAATTATCTATATAATTCCATATTTCATTTATTTAATTCTGCACATTCTTCCCATCCTCTCCATCTTCTCTTTCCATTTCTTCAATCCTTCCAATCTTTCTCTCGTTCATGATTTTCCGCCATCTCCTTCCCCTTTCTTTATCCTCCTGCTGGTTCACACTCTCACATCCCGTCCCTATGTGCATTCATTCGTCTCTTTCCTCTACGCAAAATCTGCATTGCCCGTACTGTTCCCCCATCCAGTATTTAATGGTCTTGTCATTTCAACACCTCCTAACCATACCTAACCATACAACAATACGCTTTTAACGCTGCATCTCTATATCCCCTTTCTGTTTCCCTTTCTCAGAAGTAATTTTGGTGTAAAATTTTTGATTGGATTTCTATCCATGACTTGTCCTGATTGTCCGTAGAAATTATCCTTTACAATTGTGAAAAAATGTGTTATTTCAATAATTAACCAATTGTTTCATTTATGTTTATCATGTTAGAAAAGATTTTTTTTATACAAAACACGTTCACCACTTGTTTACTACGGATTCTATAGTTCTTGCAAAATGCAAAAGAATGCCGAAAGGCATGAAGCATTAATGTAATTAATAAGCGTAAAGAGGCGCAAGTGCGTGTATCCTATTCTAATTGTGTACATCCTTGCAACATATCATGCAACATCTGCAGCTGCGATTCTGATGGCACACTTAAGCAATTCAATTATTTGAATGGGAGACCTGATTCTTGATGAAAAATAAAATGGCAAACATAAATCTACAGTAAATGTAAAGAAGTAACAATGAAAAGGTTAAATGTAAAACAAATAAGTTATTTAAACATTTTAATTATTTTCTGCTTTGGTAATATTTACTACTACTAAATCTAATATTTTTTGTTTTATTTTAGTTTCTTTTTTAATTATCTAGTTTTTAAAGTATTTATATAACTTTTTTATTACAAAAGCGGATATTTAATCAAAGAAAGCCTTTAAAGTTTACTTCTATGCATACTGATGCAACTAGACGTTCAAGAGTTCAGATAGGCTGAATTTTCATGGTTATGTTAGTTATTTTAATAATTTATTGTATTTTTAATTTTTATTGCATTATATTAAAGTATATGATGTCAATAATTACAAATTTAAAAACAATATCAAAGCCCAGATATTACTCACTTCATTATAAAGTGCATTTTTACAAAACTACAATAATTTTCATATCAAAGTATAATACTTGGCATAATGTATTCGGAAATATTAATTACATTGTAATAACATAATATATCTTGTCCTAATTTAATAAATCGTTAATTAGTTAAATATTAAAATTTCACACGATATTCTTTCGGCAATAAATACACATCCGTTTTCTTAAATGTTGACTGTTATATAACATTTCATTTCGTAATATATCACTTCGTCGTATACTAAATTATAACTAATAAATATAAAACTACAAAATTAACATTAAGTTTCATTTTTAAACGCTAAAATGTTTCATGTAATTCATTTTTTTGTATCGTAGTTTTCAATAATACAATGTGTAGAAAAACTGACTTTAGTTTTTCTATGAATGAATGAATTTTTTCACTTTGTTGTATATAGATTTGAATTTAGTAATCTGGAACGATTTTAACTAAAAATAGTAATTACTTTTCAACATATAACAATATCAGAGAACCATATTATTATTGAAAGTGGGTTGTATTTCCTATGTAAGAAATTTATTTTTGATCACAAACTTTCATAACTTTCATCCATAACAAAAAATTAAAACACAATTCATTTAAAGCATTAATCGAGTGACTTGCGTTATCATTTTTTCGATGACATAAGGATTAGGTTTTAAATATATTTAAACAGGAAGAAAGTATAGATCTGTGATATATGTAATCTATTTATATATTTTATATCCTATGTATCGGTGATAGTAAAAGTTATAATTATTGCTAACAATTACAAAAAGCATAAAAGGTTTGGTGCAATTAGTTTATCATTTGGTAATATATAGAACGTTTCATAAATGTTGATTGTTAATCTAAATTTAATTTAAAACAATGTTTCTCATTTGCAATTTTTGTGTACAAGTGATGTTGTTTTGAAGTTGAATGATTTAAATTTATTATATGAACAAAATGTACTTCAAACTCGAGTAATAAAGCATCCATTTTCTAAGCAACTGTAATATGTTTATTCTCTTGAAACATCGTTAAATAGGAGCATAGATTTTTAAATGATCTACAAAATGAATTGCTTTTGTTCTTTTGCACGTGTGTTGAGGCTGTGTCCCAACTTCCTTTCCAACATATGGGACTATTTTAATTTAATTTCTTAATAGTGACGAATTCTTTCTTTTCCTCTTGAGCTTCTAATCAATAAAATGCCTTAATTATAATAAATTAATAACAATTATATGTATTACAAACAGACAAATATATTAAAATGTGTAAATATGTGCATCGAAATCTTTAGACAGAAATAATTTGTTATTGGAGATTTTACCATTGTAATGTTTGTTTTATTAATTCGATCGAACGATTTTTTTATATATGATCGATATATTTGATGATATAAATTTTATAATAAACTATATTTTTCAATATTTCCTTAGTAAAATTTATTAACTATAAAAAATATTTCGTCACATACACATTTTAATGTGTGACACTAAAAATATTTTTGTCAATAAACCCATATCCGGAAATGAGCCGCTTTGGCATTAGAGTGAATCAAATGTAGTTGATACGTACAACTCTTACCTTTATTTTATCTCAAATATAAAACAGGATCATCATGTCAAGCAAACAGGTACATGATATCAGCAATTTTGTTGCATTTGTTGGAAAGGTAATGGCCGCTTGCACGCATGTGATATTCCGGGGAATATTCCATAGAGTCCATGAATCGACGATCTAATTTCTGTATTGAAAACAATGGCCAACATTTCGAACAAATGCTGTAAATTATGTAAATAAATCATGTAATAGCAGTCTTTGGGTTTATTGATAAATATTGCTTGTTTTAGTGTCTTTCATAACCACCTAAAGTTTGTCGTTCTAATTTTGGGACACCTGTATATGTGCCTTGTCCTAATAAAAAATTATATTTATTTATATTTTATTATAAGTATTTTATTTCTATTTTTGTCCGTTATGCTCTTTCTAACTCATCTACTTTCCTTTCTTAGTACATTGCTAATTTCCGTAGTTTTTTGAATTTTTATTAGTTCTATATTTTTCATTGTCTCTTGATTTTTTTGACTTTATTTTGTTTCAAATATTCGCATTTGTCATGTGAGTCCTCTAGTTTAAAAACCCCCTAAATCCATTTTTAATGTTATATGAGTTAGATAGCATAACAGGATCCTTATGAAAATCTCTACTGATTTGTAAACTCTAATAATGTCAAACCCACCAATATCCATTCAGAATTCACTGTTAAAATTTGCCTTAGTTTCAAACTCCAACAAATATGTTGGAAATAATTTTCAAATGCCACTAAATCCACATAAACCAATCAGAACGTGAATAAACAAAGCTACAACTCCAACCGGTGTCGGCAAAAATCATATACTAAAACCGCCACGGCTTACACAGGTAAATTTGGATCTATCGCCAAAAACAGCCACGCGTTTTCTTGTAATTGCCTAATGCTCTGTCTATCGAAAATATTTTGTATTTACTTATTATGTAGTGTGTGATCATTTTTTATTGTATACAAACAGATAGAAAATATTTCAGTCATATATTCAAAATAATTTTACAATTACATATTACACATTTTCCAAAAATACAAAAATACGAAAATTACTTACTTACATAACACTTACTTACTAGTTAACTTTAAGTAGTGAGAAACGAATATGTCCGTTCTTAAGTCCGTGTATTGTGAACATTTGTTAAATTTGTTAAATGTTACATGTTACATGTTAAGATGAAAGGTTAAATAAAATAAGTAAATGAGTATCAAAGCAAGCAGTTCAAAAATGCGACTGGCAATTATTTTTTTGAGTATCCCATTGTAATCAGTAGAAAAAACTACACATTTTTGATGTATTGACCAACACTGTAGCTTCTCTAATAACGAAGTTATCCCATGTGCGGTGACCTGTATTAATGTCGTCGTAGCTCTTTTGTTTTTCATTTCTGGGTTATAGTAGTATAAGAAGATTTTGTGCAAAATTTCATTTTCTACCG
>JAFFZR010022912.1:0-13967 GCA_018397195.1 Lethrus apterus | reverse complement strand
TTTGAAATATAAATACAGGGGTACCATTGAAGACGTGGACCTAGCCAGTGGTAATACCACTGAAACTCCTGCATTTGTACTACCAGGTTAGATATTTCTTTATAAATTTATGTATATATACAGTCCGTTCTACAAAACGGGCCCGCGACTTCAATTGTGATTTAATCACCAACAAACCATATATACTATTAAATGGGATAGTCTTAGCTACAACTTGGCGAAAAAAATTCTTTATTAAACGCCTTCATTTATTTGTTATGACGTCATCGTCATTTTTTTTAAATGGCAACCTATATTTTTTATTTGTTATTTCGTTATGATTTTTAATTCTGTTTTCAACGGTATACAATTTTAAATAGGTTGCATAAGAAAAAAATCAAGAAAAACGGCTTTACAATTTTAATAGAAAGATGAATGAAATGAACAAATTAATCCAACTAATCCATGATACGGGAAAATGTTACTAAGAAAAGTCGTTCATAATAAGAAATTGTGGCCCTATACAAAATTTCAGAAAATTTCTACCTACTATGATCAAACCGTGATTAAACAAAATAAGACGATTTGATCAAAGTAGCCGTTTTTCTTGATTTTTTTCTTATGCAACCTATTTAAATTTGTATACCGTTGAAAACAGAATTAAAAATCATAACGAAATAACAAATAAAAAATATAGGTTGCCATTTAAAAAAAAATGGCGATGACGTCATAACAAATAAATGAAGGTGTTTAATAAAGAATTTTTTTCGCTAAGTTGTAGCTAAGACTGTCCCATTTAATAATATATATGGTTTGTTGGTGATTGAATCACAATTGAAGCCGCTATAGTCTCGGGCCCGTTTTGTAGAACGGACTGTATACGATATAAGATTAGAAGAGAGGAATTGGCGGTATATGTGGTTGAAGAAATGGAGACCAGAAATAATATAACGTTGTGTTGAGGTTTTCTACTGAAAATGACAACATATAGGAATCGTAGAAATTATATACTATCAAACTGTATTCATAATAAGGTCAAAAGGGACAAAAACATGCCATCGGACAAAATTTCAAAATTCCACCATTTTTCAAATACATCGGATTATCGGATACGCGTACAACTTACCATGATTACGAATGCCAACGTCCTCCACGTGTAAATTGTCCGACTGCAAAATATATAAAAAAAAATAATTAAAAACGTACAAAACTGGTTTTTGCTCAAAACAAATTACGAATGTATTTACAAAGTGATTCATAAAATATATAGTATAATTGCATTGCTTGGATCGTACTGTAGAGTTTTTCGAGGTCGAACTTCGAAAGATAAGCCAAAATTGATGATTGGCGTTTATCTAATCAAAGACGTGAACCAAGTGAATCAAACGTCGTCGTGGATAAAAATTCACAGTGTGCGCAGCTCAACACACCGTATAATAAACAAATGAATCAAACGTCTCGATAATTCAGTCATTCTTCCGTGTGTATACGGACGCCCAGTAATTACACATAATTTACCGATTATTATTAAACTTGGTTAGCATTGAAAATAAGCAATTTACATATTTATATACAAACGAACTCATGTAATACATAGTTGCATGTTGAATTTATTTATTTATTCGACGAATTAATTTTAAAATCAAACACAGTTTCGAAATTTCACCGATGAAGTATAAAAAATTCAAACAATGAATCTGTATATAAATGGATAAATGCCACGAGCCTCCTCTGGTGCAGTTTTTCCAACATATCATTGTTTCCCAATCTGTCAAAATTGTAGCAATCATTTAATTTTGTTATCAAGATGGTGTCGATTTTTGGAAGCATTAAAAATTTTTAAAGTAATTTAAATCACTTTTCGAAAACTTTCAAACAGCCGCCATTTTGTTTTAAAATGATATTTCGCTTGATTGTGTGACTATCCAAGAATTTGAGCGTGTCGTTTTCAACGTCATCTTGATGACAAATTTAAATAATCGCATTGTATATACAGGTTGGATAAAATTAGAACTCCGTCTGGTGTACAGTTTCAACATTTTATTATATACAGACTGATGCAAATGGTCCATCCAACAATAATAATGTGGCATTTTTGTAAGCTACTTTGCTGGCACTTCGGCCATTTTAGTACGTGACATTTTCAGTACATTCGATGTTGGCTTTCAGTGGCTTGAAAAGAAAATTGATTATTTGCATTTAAATTGGAAATTTAATTCAGATTGGGTTTATCTTGAGTTTTGATTTAGATTAGGAACCCAACCTAACCGATCGAACGTAACGAAATCTAAAAATTGAATTTAACCCAACCTAATTGGGTTTATTCACTTTTTAAGTTGGGTTTATTCACTTTTTTAAGTTGGGTTTATTCACTTTTTTAAGTTGGGTTTCACTTTTAGCAGGGTTTGTCAACCATTTTAGTTGGGTTTGTTTATTTCTTGCTTTCAGTTGGGTTTATTCATTTTTAGCAGGGTTTATGTACTTTTTTAGTTGGGTTTATTCGCTTTTTTGCATGATATTCTTATAGATTCAGTAAAATTGAGTTGGGTTTATTCACTTTTTAGTTGGGTTTGGACATTTTTTAGTTGGGTTTATTCACTTTTTGCATGGATATTCTTTTAGATCCAGTACTTTGTTTTTAGTTGGGTTTATTCATTTTTTATTAGGGTTTATTTACTTTTTAATTGGGTTCGTTCGCTTTTTTGCAGGGATTTTCTTTCAGATTCAGTAAAATTGAGTTGGGTTTAGTCATTTTTTAGTTGGGTTTATTCACTTTTTGCATGGATATTCTTTTAGATCCAGTACTTTGTTTTTAGTTGGGTTTATTCATTTTTTATCAGGATTTATTTACTTTTTAGTTGGGTTCGTTCGCTTTTTTGCATGGATATTCTTTCAGATTCAGTAAAATTGAGTTGGGTTTATTTACTTTTTAGTTGGGTTTATTCACTTTTTAGTAGGGTTTATTCACTTTTTTTGCATGGCCTCCATGAAATTCATAACAAAGTGTTTTAAGTAGGAAACCCCTTAAACATTTTTTATGATTTTCAAGGTACAGGTGTCCATAAAGTCAATAACAAAAACGTTTTTCTTTTAAATTAACGCCCACCCGCCCATTTTTCTAATGGCATGTATACCTGAAAATGACAATTTTCTTTATTTATAAAATACCTATAAAAAAAAAAAAACAAAAGCAAGTCCGTGTCACATTAAAACGACTTTAACGACTTATTGTTCCCGTTTATCGCCCGTCGAACGGCGACAATTAAAATTTTATTATTAGAAACGTAACGAAACGGGAAATTCACGATTAATTTTTAATGCGAGCAACCGATTGGCACCTTTCGGGCGACTCAAGGCCTTTTCGATATGGAAAGTTTGATTTCACGTTGAAATTCCGCACAAAAATACATGCGATATTATTATTACCAATATTAATTTATGAATAAATTGCGGATGAAACCATGACGCAGACAAAGAATAAAATGCGAAATGTAAAAGGGACATGGATGTGGAAAAAATTAAGAATTAAAAAGAAATTAAAAAAAAACACACGACGTATAAATATCGAAACAAACCACCGCCTCCACGTAGTTGTTCTCGCGCAACACATTCATCAATCATGCTGAGGAGCGCTAAAATCCGAAACCGACAATTTTTAAACATGAAATGTACGAGTTATGAACTCAATTCTTGCAGTACAATTTTTGCGTTCTCGGCAAAATTTTCCACCTCGTGTTTAGATTAGATAAAAAAAAAAACGTAAACACAATATCGACATATTTCAAGCGTCGAACGACAATTTTTTTCCTCGCTTTTGTTCGTCTTATCGTTTGAAATGTTTAGCATATGCGTCGTACGATTTACTGTATGATCGATGTTCGAAACATGCACGTTAAAAAATGTAATATGTAAGAAATGGGCCGAGATCTCCGCCACTGGTATGTTTATCAAGATTTGCAAAATTTGAATACCTACATACATAAGAGATAACGTGTAATCTCACATCTTTTCTTGTCGAGACATTCAAACGACCAAACGTCCCTGTGTTCACTCTATATGATTATACAGAGTGAGTCGACTCAACGACTTAAAAATAGAAAATAGGTTTATGAAGTTAGATTTAACGTCAGGTGATTTCTTTGACATTTTAGAACTTTAATTCAATGTTGTTTTGGGACAAAAAAAAACACGTACGATCAAAACGCACTATAAGCAAATGTTATGTGACAGAACAAAACGTAAACAAGCAATCATTTTTGACAGGTCGCAACTTTCTATTGTTTATCAATAATTTACGACTTGGCACGGACTGCCAACCCACAAACTAGAAAATAAAAATCAAGCTCAACTGTTTTTACCTGAATGCGATATTCGCGCCGGTGACGTCGTCGTCGTACCAAACAACAACAAAAAACAACGAAACGCGCACTCGGAACGACGTCCGATCGTCTTTTTTTTACGATTGCCAAACGGACGAAACGTTAACGCCACGTTCTGACCTCTACGTTGGACTTGCACTAAACGCCCGTCGCTCGGTTCACAGCACTCTTTCTACTAATCCACATTCGAACAAGTGCGGTCACGTGATGATACGCGTTTTCCGTCTACGCGACCGACGAGTTGACGACGACGACGACTACTTGCAAAAGATAATTTAATCTGTGCACGTAGATTTTTCACCGCAAACATGATCGGCGTTTGACAATTACCATGGGCGTACAATTACCATGGGCGTAGATACAATTCGGTAACCAGAAAAACACAATACATAAAACAAAAAAAAATCGAACGTTTTTGTAAATCGACCGCAAAGTGAATTGATGAACTTTTTTGTAAAACGAATTCAATATGAAACACAGACACGTTCGTCTGTCTTAGCTAGTTTCCGCCTCAAACTCGATGGCATTGCTAGTTGTTTGTATCTCACTTGTCCCTTAGAATTCAACCCTTTTTTAGTTTATAGTAACGGTAATAACATAATTAATATTGATAGTTGGTTTTGCCCAGTTGAGAAAGGAAGAGGACAAACGATCAAAGGTCTTAAGATTGATGTTATCAAATCTTGAGTATCTTCATTAAGTATTTCCTCCAAATATTGACCATTTAGCCACTTTCTCATCTACATCACCTAGGCCATTTTTATTTCGTAAATGGTTTTCCTAATGAGATTCCTCAATTTCTTGTTTACATACAGGCTGTTCAAAGTTATCTGCGCACTATTGCTATCTTTGTTATTTTTGAAGCTACAGAGTCGGTTAAATTAGCAAAGATACAGTGATTTTTCCGCTGATTACAATGCTTCACACAAAAAAACAATTGCGCATCACATTTCAGAGCCAACTCAGATAATTAGATTTTTTTAAATGGAACACCCTGTATATTTATGTAGCAGTCGGTAGAAGATAAAATTTTGCACAAAATCTTATACTATTGTAACCCAGAAATGAAAAACAAAAGAGCTACGACGACATTAATACAGGTAACCGCACATGTGATAACTTTGTTAGTAGAGAAGTTACGGTGTTGGTCAATACATCAAAAATGTGTAGTTTTTTCTACTGATTACAATGGCGTCAAAAAAACAGTTGCGAGTCGCATTTTCGAACTAACAAAAAAAAATTTATGAGACAACCTGTATATTTTAATTGATAAAAAGTTAAATTTTACATAGAATACTCTTCTAATAGTACAACCGTAAGATGAAAGGCCAAATTTTAATATAAAATAATGCCATTGTAATCAGTAGAAAAACTACACATTTTTGATGTATTGGCCAACACTGTAGCTTCTAATAACGAAGTTATCCCATGTGCGGTGACCTGTGTTAATGTCGTCGTAGCTCTTTTGTTTTTCATTTCTGGGTTATAGTAGTATAAGAAGATTTTGTGCAAAATTTCATTTTCTACCGACTGCTACATAAATATATAGGGTGTTCCATTAAAAAAAATCTAATTATCTGAGTTGGCTCTGAAATGTGATGCGCAATTGTTTTTTTTGTGTGGACCGTTGTAATCAGCGGAAAAATCACTGCATCTTTGCTAATTTAACCGACTCTGTAGCTCCAAAAATAACGAAAATAGCAATAGTGCGCAGATAACTTTGAACACTCTGTATACACTTTGTTCTTTGTTTTTTCTCAACTAATTTTCATTTGCCGTTGACTGTAACTGGTTTAAAAGCCAGTTCACACCCAATTCTTTCCGTTTAATATTTAGGTTTTCCTTGATGTTCTTTTATATTTCATTCGTATTCATCATATCGATCTGATGGAACTCCCTTTCTTATTTTTTCTCATTAAATACTCACTTTCTTCAACTGTATTAAATGATTTACTGAATTTATAAGGAGAGTCTTTAACGTTAAGCTCATTACATATTGTAATTTCTAGAATAAAATTAAAATTATTATTATTTTTAACGTACGTTATATGCGAGTTCATATTTTCATTTCGTACGTTAATATGGTCAATGAAACTTAAATTATTATCGTCGACCTACGCAAGTGTAAGTTACCGATTACCGTTTGTTATTATTATCGAACGCAATACGTCGTATAAAATTTATAAGGAGACCGTGTTGTGTAAACAGCGTTCATACACATGATGTGTAATTGTAGACGTTGGGCATCTCGTTACGATCGTTATTTATTCAAAGGATCATGATGACCGATCTCGATCGTTCGAAAAACGTTCCACTCCGACAGAAAATCTCCCTCTCGAATACGTGTAACTTTGATTAATCTGAAACTTCCTACGATATATTTCAGATTATCGTACGCTTTGATGCTTAAGCGTGGTGATTGCATCGTAATCAGCGTGGGCCGCTATGGAACACCTTAGACGGACGCATAAATCCCACGAGATATTAAAATAATAAAAGAGGCGAGAAAAGGCGAAAGAAAAAGTTGGTCGGTGTGCGCGTGCGAGTGTATGTGTGCAGTGTGAGTAGTGGAGAGTGCGATGTCCGCTCGGATGTAATTATTTCGGCGCGATGAGATCTCGTGAGAACAGGAAGTTCGGTGACGTCACAAGGCACACAGGTGTAGGGGTTTTAACCTGCCACTCGTTATGTGTAATAGTAGGTGTAGACGAAGACGTAGGTCTGGAGGGTTGCGTCTCACTAAATTATAAGATATACCATTAACTTGTCTTATCAATTTTTTCATCAGACTGTGAAATCTTTCTCTATAATTTTGTAAAACAAATTTTGAAAAATCTAGGTGTTTCAAACACGAGTTACGAAATGGAAGACGATTTTAAACTGATGGAAAATATCACTTTTTGTATAGGATTTTTACCAACAATTCATCTGAACGGAGTAATTTGTGGTGCCAAGCAACCTTTTAAATAGGAGAGATACAAATAGAAGTTTTGATTTACATTATATTCATATTTTCTAAAAATTTCGTTTATACAAAAAATTTACTATTTTGTAGGGTTTTCCACCAAGTACAATCATATTAAAAAACATAGTTTATTGAGTTTTGTTTCTATTTAAACATTATTTAACAGTAATTTTAAGTACAGGGTGTCCCACGTTAGACGCGGTGCTTCATATCTCATTAATGGTTAGGTTACGAAGGAAGTTTATAAAACAAAATTTATTCAGATTCATATGTAGAATGTGCCAAAATTATTCTCCACTCTACAGGGTGTTCTGTTTTAACGATATAGTATCTTACTTTGTTATTTTAAATGGAACATATATTAATATTCGTGTAGAACGTAAAATTTTAATGTAAGTTTGCCTAGACCATGTGTCCGATTTCAATGATTTTTTTTGTATGATAGGTTTTTTATTCAAAAATGTGAATGTACTGTCGTTTTGTCAAAAAAAAATTATTTTTTTATGAATACAGTGTGTAACAATTGCGACGTGTTTTTTTTTTCATAAATTTTGTAACACCTGTGGAGTTCTACAGGTACACCAGCAAGTTAGAATTCATATCGTACTCTAGCCTTATCGTTTCTTAACATTTTCGTTTTTGATTCACTTTATTATCTCTGTTAGTACCTGAAAAACACAATTTTATAGCATAACATGTCAAAGAAATACCCGCCAAGACCATCACAGATCCGCCCGCAAATAATGTTGTATTGGAGAAATTGCACTGAGAATAACGTTCATTGGGAAGTCTGTATACACGAAGACGTCTATCATTATTGTAAAGGCAAAATCGGGACTCGTCTGTAAATAATACAACACACGTTCCCATTGAGCCTCTGTCCAGTTAACATGCTTTCTGGCAAAATTTAGCCCTCCGGTGCTCTTTAGTTAAAGCTGGACCTCGAGCAGCAACTCTAGGTCTCAAATTACATGCAAAATACAGTCGCTGTCTAATGGTTTCCCCACTAATAAACTAATAACAATAATAATAATGATATAAACTTGTGTTTTTCCGTTACTAATAGAGATAGTAGAGTGAATCAAAAACGAGAACGTTAAGAAACGATAAGGCTAGAGTACGATATGAATTCTAACTTGCTGTGTACCTGTAGAACTCCACAGGGTGTTACAAAATGTATTAAAAAAACACGTCGCAATTGTTACACACTGTATTCATAAAAAAATTATTTTTTTGACAAAACGATAGTACATTCACATTTTTGAATAAAAAACCTATCATATAAAAAAAAATCATTGAAATCGGACACATGGTCTAGGCACAAATTAACTTTAAAAATTTGGTTATTTTTTGGTGGTGCGTTAATTCCTTGGAATAGTGTATTGGTACTATATTTGATTCGAAACAAGGAGCCTAACACAAAACCGTATCCGTAAATAAAAGCTTGAGAAAAAAATCGAAATCGAAATTTTATAAAAGGGAACCCTGTTTGAGAACACATACAATTTTTCCCTGTCAATGATCGTATGTGTTGTAATAAGAGCCTTAGTCGATAGACGAGTCCTTCTCATTAAATTTTTTCTACGTCTTTTATTACATCTAGAAAAGGTCGTGTGCGGCAATTAGGTTATTTCAACATGTTTATGCCTCACAATTCAACCCCATTATCTCCATCTCTATTATAATAAATGGAGGAGAGTACAAGTAGTTTCTTCGTATCCTTAACATTGCATATATTTGCATAATATAACCATTCTTGTCAGCAAAGCATTAACCTATTAGAATTAAACAAGAAAATGTACTTAGCAATGTGATCTTCGAATTTGAAGTTATTATATTATTCTTTAACGTAAAGGATAGGAAATTAAATTAAAGACGTTGGTTGCAAACCGTCTTCGACCATTAGCTATTAAGGTAATGCGCAAACCAGCGTCGTCCGAACCGCTGTTTTTGAACTTCTATTTCTTTCGTTAGCTTTTAACGTCGTCTTTGTATGTAATTAGTAACGTATTTCTTCTTATATTTTCAGGATCAACTCCAACGAGAATCGTACCGAAAAGACCGGCCACAGCATCCGAAAGAGGAATCGTATCGCCCGCGTCCACGAGCCCACCGACGAAGGTAATTTAATTATTCATCACTAAGATGCAAATTTGTCGAGTTTATGTTGTTGAGGAAGTGTTTTGTGCAATGTGCTATTTGTGAGTTGTTTCCATTCGCTTCGTGTCGCGTCCGATCTGCGATTTAGCCACACGCGAGTATACATTAAAAATTCTTTGCGGTTATAGTTTATCTGGCTTTGTGTCTTAGTGTTTCTGTCTTTCTTGGTCGGATTAACATTGTTATGCATATTAGGGAAAAACGCGTTGCATTTTGCGATCAAAATCTCGGATGTATGTGCTGCTTGTACGCCGGCTTTATCAAGAGAAAATATGTTTGCATGTTTCCATTTCGTTTAACTGCATGTGTGCGTTTTTTCTGCTTAGTTTGGCTTTTTCGATGTCTTTCGTGTGTAAAAAAATCGTTTTAATTCACGAAAAATGTGAAAAATAAAAAAAAATCGTGACATTACATACTATATGACGCAGAATAAATTAATAAATAAATTAATGACCTTATTAATTTAATACCTACATCTGTTTATGTTGTAGATTTCTTTATGAATGAATTATGAAAAGGCAAAGAGACTGGAAAATGTTTATTAGAAATTTTTCTGAATGTCTGTAACTGCGCATTTATTTATCCAGTAAAACAGAACCAAAAAAAATTGTAAACAATTTTTAATTTTACGAAGTTATTTGTCGACGAATGAATATATTTAACTCATCTTTTATGATTGACTGCCATAATTCCTGTAATACGTTTGGTAACTCTCATAGCGTTTGTGGGGCTGGAAAATGTACCTATATTTAATATTTATATATCTGTGTGTCGTAATAAATATATTTTTATTACGTATCACGTTTTTTTTTTTTTTACTGGTTTCATGCTCACGAATAAAAGATAAGTCGAGCAACTATGACCATTAGTTAAATATTTACTTAGTAATATTTAATAATTTCTCTTGTCTTTATAACTTTATCCTCAAAGATAATCAATTAAACCGTATAAAACGCTACGGTGAATTAAAACGAATTTATCGCACGAAATATTACGAAACGCTACGAACGCACTTAGTTTATTTATATTTACATGGAAATTATGTGTTGTTTTTTGGGTTTGGGTTTCTTGCTTCCAATTTTTAGTAGAAATCTTTAGTAAAATAAAAATCTCAAATTTATCTTAAAATAATATGTATTTGTATATATTTGCACACTTTGTACAAAATGAACAGTGTGGGCGAAGGGTAAAGCATTATTTTTATTTGAAAATTGAAATTTTACAATAATTTTAATATTTTTGTACATATTTTTGTTCTCTTTTCCGACAGATGTGAAGTACATAAAAAATATTTTCCGTTGTAATTGTTGTCGATGACTTGCAATAGGGTTTCCGAAGGGATGAGCTAGCTATTCTATACTATTGCGAATATTTACGTCAATGAGTGTAAATAAGGTGTGATAAAAAAATAATTAGTCAAAAATGTAAACGAATACCGACCACAGAAAAGACGAAGATAATTTTCTTAAATTTGACAAAAAAATGTTAAATGTTGTATTTGTGCTGATGTAGACTATTTTGAACGTTAATAAGTTTATCATAAATCGTCCTTTAAAATTCATGATAATTTTTAAGAAAATTCGTTTAAAAGCTTTTAATTTACTTTTAATTTTTTTTTATTAAAATTTTTTTTTTAATTTTCTAAATTTTTAGCAATTAAGTAATCTATGATTAATTAATTAATTAATTAAGAAACAAGTTATTGCAAAATTTTAATAATCGATTAAAGGACTAAGCATTAAAATGCTTAGAATCCATTTAACCCAAACATAGTAAATTCTTATCGTAGTAAATCCAACTCTTCTTCTGATTCACGCTTAATTCCTTCTCTTTCATGTCTTGATTTTTAAATTCGTCACATTTTATTGTCCAATACGCATCCTTCTTCCTCCCAGTATTTCTTCTTTCCTCACATAAACAACAATTTCGACGAAATTCGCTCGTATTTAATTTTGTATTAATTAAACGTTAACCAGAGACGATTAAAGTAGTTTTCAAATGTTCTGTGCAAAAAAATATGTTTTTCACATACATGGCCAGACTGTTGTAATATCAAGCCACATAAAACACAACGACTACTCTTTAACATGTTTCCTTGAAGTTCAACAAGTTTACTTAAGGGTGTTCAGTACTTTAAAAAAATTGAAAAAAATCCGTCATATTTTCATTCAAGTTTTATTACTATTTTATAATAAGACGAAAAATTTCATAAAAGTTAATTTTCAAAGAAAAAATAATATTAGAACACATAGAAAATAACAGTAAAAAGTCAAAAAAGGCATCTCTGACTTCCTCCATTCCTGTTCAGTAATAGTTGAGTCAAATTCAGTATATGTTACACATATCTATTCTTTATGATGTTACGCATTAATTTTTTGAAAAAAACTTTTAATTTATTTGTAAAACGATATTTCATGAACTTATCATACATCTCAGCGAAACAACCTCCTAACAGTATTGATTGAACAAATGTCAGTTCAATATACAGGATGTTCAAAGTTATCTGCGCACTATTGCTATCTTCGTTATTTTTGGAGCTACAGAGTCGGTTAAATTAGCAAAGATACAGTGATTTTAATATAAAATAAGTAAATGAATATCAAACCAAGCAGTTCGAAAATGCGACTTGCAATTGTTTTTTGAGTATGCCATTGTAATCAATAGAAAAAACTACACATTTTTGATGTATTGACCAACAGTGTAGCTTCTCTAATAACGAAGTTATCCCATGTGCGGTGACCTGTATTAATGTCGTCGTAGCTCTTTTGTTTTTCATTTCTGGGTTATAGTAGTATAAGAAGATTTTGTGCAAAATTTCTTTTTCTACCGACTGCTACATAAATATACAGGGTGTTCCATTTAAAAAAATCTAATTATCTGAGTTGGCTCTGAAATGTGATGCGCAATTGTTTTTTTGTGTGGACCGTTGTAATCAGCGGAAAAATCACTGCATCTTTGCTAATTTAACCGACGCTGTAGCTCCAAAAATAACGAAGATAGCAATAGTGCGCAGATAACTTTGAACAGCCTGTATAAAAGCTTTATACGCCTTTTGTTTGTCTACGTTCGGCGAGATAATTAAATTTGATTCTTCCAACTTTACCCGACGAAGATTATGAGGTATGCAAACAAGAAAGAAAAATCATATCAATAAAATTTAAAAAAGCAAAACAAATATTTTGGGTTAAATTTAGTAACAGCGTAGTATAGGCAAAGCTGGTGCACTATATGTCTTTCTCTTTCTCTCCAATATAAAATTCCGTAATGACGTCATACATCCGGTGATGGAATAAATCGGATTTCTCTCTTTCTCTCATTATAGTTCCCCCTCCCCGGTCTAGAGTTTTCGCTCCCCAGTCTTGAGTTTTCCTTCCCCAGTCTAGAGTTTTCCTTCCCCAGTCTATAGAGTCGCCCCTCACCAATGCGCGCGCTGGTGGTTCCGCGTTCTGGCGTGAGGTTGCTCGGATTTTGTTAACTTGGAGCTGAACGACATGGAAGGTGGATTCGAAATTGTGAAACTAAAGCAACGGTTAATCTGAAACCGATTAAACGTATTAAATTAATTTACAATAGTAAGTCGAAGATTTTTGCTGACGCGGCAGTTTTACAGATATCACTGACCCCGATAAATGACGATTAGTAAAGAAAATGAATTATTTAATGTGTATGACAAAGAGATGTAGACAAAGTGTAGGGTGACCATACATGCAGCATATCGCTGTATTGTCCGGAATTATAGCAAGCTGTACAGCATGCACGATGTACAGCAAAACGCCTTTTGAATTTTAATTAACGAGCGAACCCAACCCACATCTCATATATCTATATATCTTTGTACTCTAAATGTACTCTTACATCAGTGTTTCCAACTATACGGGCTGTCCCCGAAAGGTCTGTACAAAATAATAACACATATTCCTGAGGCCAAAATAGGACGATTTAACCCAACTTACCTCTATTCAAAGTTGCTTCGTTTCGCCGCTAGAGGGATACAAATTTCCTGAAAAGAAATCGTTTTTTCGAGAAAACTTTATAACGCTTATCGCGATTGGGACCAAATTTGGTATGTGGATTTGTACTAAAAGAAAGCATTATTTGACATGTTATTTTCTCTTTTGCGTGTTTTTTAAGTGGTCAAAAAATGGTCATCCACATCTTAAGAAGCTCATAATTTTTTTATTATTAGATGAATACTTTTGAAACTTTTTTCGCTGATAGACACATAAGTTACCTACATTTCTTGTCTCTTGCTCCATTTCGTCATTTCTCATAGTTTAGGCAGAAAAAAATAATAACCCTCAACACGAACTAGAAATTTTAATTAAATCAACGAAAAAATTCACAACAAATGTTCGAGAATATACCGCCTTCTGCATGATTGCTAAGATTCGACACGTCGTAAAAAATTGAACTGGATTCTTCTCATCATTTCGACATCGTTTCTTAGAGTGTCTACTGCATTTTGGATGCGTTGCCATAATTCC
>JAFFZR010022911.1:0-14000 GCA_018397195.1 Lethrus apterus | reverse complement strand
CCTTCAATTTTTTGGCAGATTTGAATACTTCGCCAAATTCTAAAACCAAAAATGTCCAAAAAGTATAATCTTGAACTGGAAAATTTTCGAAATAAACGCCATTGAAGTTAAAAAAAAAAAATTACTGGCATTCACTCTCTTTGACAAATTTATTGAAATTAGAATAAGCAACACATTGAATTACATTTAAATAAGGTGTTCGAACTGATGCCTGTCAACTTTTTGGCAAAAGGCGAGCCTATTACGAAAATCTTGTAAAACTTTTTGCAGAGTTTGTGGCGTAATAGCTCTTACCAACGTTATGCCTCTATAATTTGTGAATTCTTTATTATCCCCCCTTTTTATATAGCGGTAATAGTAGTCCTGTATTCCATTCCCTCTGAACCCTCTGGGGTTTTTAATTGTTTCATTCAATAGATCTTTTAATGCTTTTTTCCCTGATTCTTCAATATATTTTAACATTTCCGGTGTGATTCCTGCAGCTTTGCCTAGCTTCAGTTTCTATTTCGTCCCCAGTTATTTCCGATATTTCCTCATATTCTGCTCCACGTTCTTCTTCTAAGACAGCTGTATCTTCATTTTTATTTGTATCTTTAATTTCTATAAAATATTCTCTCCATCTTTCCAGTATTTTGTCCATGTCTATCTTTTATATTCTTTACATCTAGAACTCCTTTAATTGTTTAATGCAAAACACGCCTTAAACAGTAATTCTGAAGTTCCGCAGAAAACTCCTTTTAAACTTTCAGATTTAGAGTCACAACCCAGTAACCCAGTAAGTGAATATCGAAAGAATTTAAAAGAATGTTTAAATACTCAGAAAAAGCATCGTCAAGAGACTAAGACAAAATCTTTCCAAAGTATTAAGCTGATAATTATCCTCATGATGGCGTGGCCCAATGAAATTTTAAAACCAAGATCACATGCACCAATCAGAACAATCTTTAACTGCATGGTGCTTTTCTTGCCGCTACGTCATAGGTTTTTGACTTAGTAACCATGACAACTTTAAAAATACATTAAATGTCATTTTGACAAACGTCAATGTTATAATTCATTCGGTTAATTCTCCAACCAAAGATTATTCGTACTCAACTTTTGTCTGGCAAAATTTTCATTTATTCGCAATGATTTCTAAAGGCAATTAAACTCGACCAATTTCTTTGGAAAAGAGTCAAATTGGTCTCGTTTAATTGCCAAACAACCACTGCTCATAAATGAAAATCTTTCCGACAAAAATTGAGTACTCATGATCTTACGTATGATAAATATTTAATATATTAAGGGGGGAAACCAGGAGGTTAAAAAAATCCGATTTTTTTTATTGCATAAATCGTTAGCTTAACTACCCAAGAATACCCTGTCAAAATTTCAAACGGAATTAGCATTTGTTTAGATTTTATGAGCATAGAACCGAGGGCTCATCGGGTACAGGCTAAGGGCTCGAGCGCACAACAGATAGGGTGGAGCACCACCTCAGGTAAAGTCTTGACCTGGTTCGGCTTTAGTCGCTTTGTTTACTAAAGTAGTCTTGTAGCGGAACCCAACCTTTGTATCTTTCTTTTCAAATAATGGTATAGAAGATACTAGTTTTTGAGAATTTTATTTCAAACGCGTTTATCTCGAAATGATTTTTTTCACATTTGCGTGCAGTCTAACTCAAAAAGTAATGAACCGATCATTATGAAAATTGATAGTATGATTCTTCACGAAATTACGAATTATATGAACCAACTTGAGATGATATCATAATTTTAAGGGTACTTTTTTTTGCATAATTAGTGAAAAAAATTGTGAAAATTGAAGAAAATTTTTCCAACGCCTGCAAAACTTTTAATTTTCATTATTTTCACCTGCATTCAGGTTCATAGTCTTAGAAAATAAGTTATTAATGTAAAATCAAAACCTTTTTGATTTCACATGAAAATCGGAATGGCTACACTGCACGCAATTGGAGAACTGTACTTAAAACCTTCAGCGGACATCAGTGCGTAATTTTGTTATTTTTGGATGAAATTATTCAAAAAAATTCACATAAGTTGTTCGAAATATGATTGAATTCTAATTAATTCTTCCCACCCAAAAAAAAAACATAAAAAACAGTGTCAAACAGCCTCCTAATGTGGTTTCCCCCCTTAAAGTCTGATCAACAGCTTTTTTTTTCTCCCATAATTTCCTCTCACTAAGTTCCAAGAGTTATCAAGACAGAAAAGGAAGGATTAGGTTGCGGCCACGGCCCTCTTGAAAAGCTTATTCCAGCATTCGCTGCAAGAATTCGGGAAATGTGGAAAACCTAATCAGAATTGTCGGTCGAAGCTCAACTCAAAGTCAACATTTGCAAATTTAAATCTGACACAGACACGGGGCCCTTTGCCCACTGCCTTAAAAAACCTCTTTCCGTTATCTCCTAAGATCTTTAACATTATACCAGTTATATATTTTTTATTTGTTATATATATTGTCATGCCCTGCAGCTTTTCTTAACATTCTTATTGCCTAAGCTGCTGCTTGTCCAATTTCCGGGTATTCTTCTTCATTCATACTATTTCTCTTTGGTTCCTCCTGTTTTTCCATTTTATCCTCTGTACATAGCAAACTTCTATTCTTTCCAAGATTTTCCCATGTTTTTTAAAACTCGATAAAATAATTTTTGTTAGCATTTTTGGTTTGCATTTAATTACCAAAATCTACCCATGTCTTCTTCTTGGTCTCCTTTATTAACTGTTTTACATTCTTTCTCTGTGCCTTGTAACCAGCATGTTTTTCTACGGTGACGTACTTCGAATATTCATTCCATTCTGTTTTTTGAGTTTAACTTGTGTTTTGATCTCTACGCTCCACCATGCTGCCTGTCCTCTTATTTTGTTATCTTTAATTGTCCCGCAAATATCTTCTGTCTATTCCACATACCTTCCACATTTAGTTTGGTTTTTGATTTTTTCCCTGTTTGGTTTTTTCTTAGTCATAATTTTGTCGTAATGATTTATGAAAACTATTTGTGCACTTGACACATTTCATTCCTTAGTTTAATGGCGCTTATAATAAGCTCATCAAAAGCACGCGCACGTCACGACCGTAATAATAAAGACATTTAATAATAAATAAAATTAGTGTCGAAATGGTGTGTATTATAAATGGTAATAAATTTAAGTTATGTCTTACACTTTATTCCTAAATCATAATAAATATTTTTAAAACGAGTGACATATAATTATACAGAACGTTCTTCGTACAAAACTTATAATAACAATATTAAATTTCGAGCAATTTTTATTTTATGATTTTTTCGCAGGGTGTACTTTTTCGTGATAATAATTTAATTTGTAAACAGGGTTTTCCTGCTGAGATTAGTCTAGTTCATGGTGAAAACGCTTCATATAAATAAACTAAAAAAAAAAGGAAATAAAATCTAAGTTCAAAAAAATCCCAATAAAGAAAACAAAAAAAATATTTTAAACACACCATCCATCCATTTTATTATTTATTTTCGTTAATTAATTAATTAATTAAGTAACATAAACTTGAAACATTATTTGAAAGGAAAGTTTTGTTTAGGTTATTCGGTGGCAAGAAATATGGCAACGTGCGGGCAAGGTATACTAATGAGGAGATCTACGAGGAGAAGAAAACAAGTGAGGTGATCAAAGAAAGTCGGTTGCAGTGACTGGGCCAATTAGAATTTACGGTGAATAATAGAGAGGTAGCGTCCATAGCAAAAAAAAAAAAAATGCCAGGCGACAAAAGAAACCGAGGGAGGCCAAGAAGGAAATGGATACAAGCAGCCATGGACGATGTGGAGGAAAGGCAGATAAGAAAGTGAAGAAATGCAGCAAAGGATAGAAAAGAATGGAAAAGAATTATTCTACTATAGACCTAAGTGGCCTTTCTCGTACCATTTTATACAGAGTGTCTCAAAACTGACGCCCGTGCATTCTGGATGTGACTCAGGGGGGCTAGAACAAATTGAAAATTAAGAATGGAAAATTGAATCCGTCGGATTTTTTTTCAATGGATTTTTAATAGAAAACGTTTACCGCGAACCTGTTGTGGATCCTGAAGATGTAGTAGCTCGTATTCATGTTTGCCTTGAAGTAGGAGGCGATCTGTATGAACATCTTTTGTGACGAATTTGTTTTACAAGTTAGAGTTAAAAACTTTAAATATTAAATGTTACATTTTAGTTTTTCATTAATAATTCGATAACGAAGGACAATCGGCAAATTTTCCACTCTTAATTTTCAATTTGTTCTAGCCCCCTGAGTCACATCCCGAATGCACGGGCGTCAGTTTTGAGACACCCGGTATACAGGCTGGGATTAAAATATGGAATATTTAAAAAAAAGCGAACTCAACCGATGTTTTAAAAAACGCTGAAACAGGTCGATTTTAGATTTTAAAAATACACATTAATACGTGCGATTCACCTTCCGACTTTCATTTGTTTTGTAGTTATGACGTCATCACAAAAAATTTAAATGACGACATACATTTTTTTTAGTGGAATCCGATAGTGATTTTTCTATCCTTTATGACCGTGCAAAACAATCATAAGGTTGCACTATAAAAAATTCTGAGAAAAATCCATCTGAAAATTTAATGTTGATATTATCCTAGATAACAAATAATTCAGACCATGAACGGTACGTAACTTTCTTGTTGAAGTACCTTTCGTTTTTATCTTAAAACCTTTGTAGCGTATTAAATAATCAAGATACCATGATAATAATAGTAATAATAATGTTCAGCTCGATTTTTCTCGGAATTTTTTTTATTCAACCTTATGATTTTTTGTCATAAAGGGTAGAAACATCACTATCGGATTCCACTACAAAAATGTATGTCGCCATTTAAATTTTTTTGATGGCGTCTTAACTACAAAACAAACGAAAGACGGAAGGTGAATCGCACATATTAATGTGTATTTTTAAAAAATAAAATCGACCTGTTTCAGCGTTTTTTAAAAAACCGGTTGAGTTCGCTTTTTTTAAAAATATTCCATACTTTAATCCCACCCAACATTAAATTTTCAGATCGATTTTTCTCAGAATTTTTTTAGTGCAACCCTATGATTTTTTTGCACGGTCATAAAGGGTAGGCAAATCACTATCGGATTCCATTAAAAAAAAATGTATGTTATGATTTAAATTTTTTGTGAAGACGTCATAACTACAAAACAAGTGAAAGTTGAAAGGAGAATCGCACGTATTAATATGTATTTTTAAAATCTAAAATTGACCTGTTGCAGTGTTTTTTAAAAAACCTGTTGAGTTCGCTTTTTTTTTTAATATTCCATATTTTAATCCCACCCTATATAATCAGCATGCAAATGGGGGGTGGCCTCTGTGGCATCGTGTCCATTTTTTCTTAACAGGTCTTGTCGCAAATAAATTGTTATGTATGTACTAGTTTTCTTAATTTTGTCCAATTTATCATCAAGTATATCTGTAATTTCCATAACATTACCATATCAGAATATAAACTAATTATAATTTCTCGCGAAGACTTTTAAAACTCCTAATATTTTTAAAACAAAACCTTGAATTATCAACAATTATTTGTTGTTGTTTATCTGTTCCAACAACGATTCGGAACAATTCGGGGTTTTCCGACCTCACAGAGCGAATTTCAGTTGCTTGAAGTTAGTCACAAATGAAATTGAATGTTTTTATTGGTAGATTCAAACCAGAACCGTTTTGAACTGTTTGTTGCAACAGACCTATTAAGTCAATTGTAAATTGATCAACTCAAATGACAAATGCGTAGGAAAATATCGTGGAGAAGACGCTTACAGTAAACTATCGTGGATTCAAGTATGGAAACCATCTACAGAAAATAAACATCAATTATCACTTAAAACAATACAGCCTGTGACAATAATTTGTGAATTTAAAATACAGTCTTTTTTTAATTAAACAGTGGCGTAACATAGTTCCGACTCAAAGGACATGCCAATGAACCCTGAAACAATGTTATTGTTGCCCATATTAAAATTATAATAATGAGTAATCACAAGTGCGTCCACAAACTGAAATATCAAGAAAACATTTTAAAAATAAATTTCAATAGTATCGAGAAAAACGCAATTATTTTAAATGGCCGACAGAAAATGACAGGGTAGAATTAAACCAACCAACTAATCAAAATGAAATGTAAGGTCGTAAAGGAACACGCGTATCCGCAACCGTCGAATTATTACCAACATAGTAAACGATCGAAAATATACAAACACTCGCACACATACGTAAAAATATATTTTGAAATTTTACGATGGCATAAACAGTGCATAAAATATGACTAATTTAGTGTATAATTCATAAGTATTTTGTGTGCTCTTAAAACAAACAAAACAGATAACGAGTGTAACGGATGAAAGAAGAAGCATTAACACGTTACTGACGTCATTCATTCGACCTTATACCGAAATACATACACACAAATACAAGACATATGTGTGTATGTATTTACTTATTTGTGAGTGCAATTTGATCGATGAGTTCGACAAGTTGGCCCAGATACAGCAGGAGTAGTTTTGCTTACCTTTGTCGATCCCAATCCATGGGACTTGTGTTTGTGAAACTTTTGTACTTCGGAGGTCTGAGTAAACCAGTAAAGCGCTGTCGAGAATGTCATCCAATCATATTTACTGTTGCGTAACGTTTTCAACAAATTGTCAAATAGGAAATATAGACCGAGAAACACTTTCCCAATGAAAATAATTTTGAGGGTTTATACTATGTTCGTAAATTCGGAGGAGTAAATACATAAGCCAGAATTACACTGGAACAATTTTCGAACTTATTGTTAGCTGATCGTATTATTTAGACGTCCAATTCTATTGCTAGATGCAATTTCGTGCAATTGTCTGTTAAATTTTGGGTATTTCTCCTGTATTTCATTATAAAAAAATTAATAAAACACACTTTCTTTTGAATATCTACAATCCATTTTAAAGGAGAAAAATGTAATAAATTTTTAATTTCTAAATATATTTTTTTGTTTGTTTATTAATAGCTATTTACTACTATTTACCAATCAAATAATTTGGAAAAACTAAAATCTCGTTTAATCTAAGTTTATTGATAAATGCCCCAAACGGGGGCGTTTCCTTTGCGGTCAAACTACAGTACTTGTCCCCGGATTTGAATACATTTACATTGAAGTGATTAATTCACCTTGCTGCACTTCACTTCTATAAAGAATTGTTTTTTTATGTTGTTAATAAAAAAATAAATAACTTTTTAAATACTTTAAAATCGACACCTGTCAGATGTCACACATGCAAACATTAAATACCGGAAATCTGGTTGTGAATACGGCAATTTACACTGAGTAAACGTGTCTCGCAAATAGCCAATCAGTTTGCGAATTTTTTAAGTGAGAATTTTAATTTACTCCTCCGAATTTACGAACGTAGTATAGTTTTATTTAAGTAAGTGAAAATTTATTTTTGGGTACACTAAAAAAAAAAACAACCTTTATTGGCATTTAAAATTGTATACCCATAATCATAGGAAACACAAAGAGAATATATAAAAAGATGACAAAAATATGTCAGTTCCTTTTCCTAAATTGCTATATACTGATTGAAATAATAAACTCATAATAATAAATTAATAATAAGTTTTTGGGGATGGCGATGACTCATAAAATAAACTAGCTATACGATAATGCTAAAAACAGAAACAAAGGGAGAAAAGACATCTGGTTTGTAACCATAAGAATATAAATACCGAACATAAATGACTCAATTGTTAGGGAAAGCATATGGTTTCAGAATCCAAAGAAAGATAAAAATTCACAATCGCAGAAACATTCACATAAAGCGCAAATTTACACAATCTTCCAGCTTACATTTACCAATATTTTCTCTAGATGACAATCTGAATGCTAAAGCGAACAATTTAGACAACTTCCATCCTTATGTAAGATCACGATGGCAGTAACAGAAACAACTCATTAAATTTGCACTTGTACAGACAATGGTTCTTATGCAGATCTCTCAGATATCGATGCTGATACAACTCGTCTCGGTAAAGCAGGGACATTTACAATAACAGAATATACAGGATGTTTCACTGGCAGGGAATTCCTCAATAACTCGTAAACAAAGGCAAATAGAAAGAAAGTTTCTACAAATAGTTGGAGGAGTATGATTGATCTACAATTTAAAATTATTGGTATTTATACAGGATGTTTAGTAACTGTGATATAGACTTAAATTTCGTTTTTTTAAATACATACAAATATTATTGTATATTTGGAAGTACCAATAAAATATGAACAAGTAATTAATTCGTTAATTTTCGAGATATTTTTGATTTTTTAAAAATTATGTCACTTACATTGTTTGAAAAAAGAGGTTGTATTTTAATTACCTTTTAGAATAAGTGAACCAAATTTTGAAATATCTTAGTACAGACCTACCTACACATTCAGATGTGTTTATAGTTGTATTTTAATATACTGGGTGTTCGTTCCTGAAGCTGAAACTTGAATTGGTCATATATCCATTTTTTTAAATAGAACAATCTGTGAATATTTAGATCATTCTATTCCTATTAATAAGTGCTTTGATTTTCAGTAAGCACATCCTATGTCTATCTCTTCTACTTTTCAAGTTATTATGGTTTTTATTAAGTATTCTTTGTTTCGGTCGTATTTAAATTCTTAGCAGGCGACGATTTTAAAAATGAAGGTCAGAAAACAGAGACCTATTTAATATTAGAAATAACAAAAAATATATAAATAAACCAACTATAAGTAAACAAGTAATAAATAAACAATAACAAAAAAAAAACAATAAACAATAAACATTTGAAATCATTTTTAACAGAATCTATAGATTCTTATTGTCGTCGCAATAAATAAACGACGTCTAACACCTGTTCTGTTTTTAATATACTAGATTAATATTTTATGTTGTTTCTGTACTAAATATATGGATAAATACAAAATTTGTAAGCACTACTATAATTTATTATGACTTAACGTAATTTTATTTATTTATTATTACAAAATCCTGACAGTTATTTTATGCATTTTTAATTGAAATTTCTCTTCGGCAATTTTTCAGTCCTTTAGTCCCCACCTACACGTTGTTTACGGGGTCCACATCTACGTCACTGATATATATTAATAAACCTTATATAATTAAGTACATAATTGTGAAAAACAAGCTTGTTTTCAATAAATAAATTAATAAGAATAGTGCTTACAATTTCTACTTTAGTTTCTCATAAATCAGTATTCGTTGAAGGGATAAATCTTAGATATTCAGAATTTGTTGTAAAATTTTCTGCGTAAGTAAACGAATGTTAAACGAATAATTCAAAATTATATGGTAAACATAAAGAAAATAATAATGGAATCGTTCTATATTCTAATAATGTATAATAAATAATATAAATAAAAATTCCTACAATTTTTGGAAAAATGTCCCATATTTCGAACCAAAAGTACCATTTGGAAACATGAAACTTCTTTCAGAAAAAACACTGGGCGCACAATTTAAACATTTTTATGATGAAATGAAAAGTGATGGTGCGAAATTCGGTGGTTTTTATTTATTTTTATAGCCGGTGTTCGTGCCCATAGATTTGGAATACGTTAAATGTATTTTGTCAAGTGATTTCCAACATTTTCATGCGAGAGGATTTTATAATAATGAAAAGGATCAACCTATTAGTGCCAATATATTCAGTACTGATGGTGAAAAATGGAAAATTATGCGTACTAAATATGCACATTGGTTTAGTTCGGGAAAATTGAAACATTTTTTCAATATGACAATCTACTGAAAATATGAAACAGAACATAATCGATAACATTTCTAACCCACCTACCAATATAAAGAATGTTGCACGTTACTACACGCTGAAAAATATTGCGTCTTGTGCATTTTGAAAAAAATCAAGTTTAAAACTAGACTACAAATGTGTATTAGACAAAATGGCGGTTATATCGAAAATTTCGTGTTTTAGTTCGTTTACTAATCTGTTATTTGTTACTGTTTGTTTAATATTTATTTACTTATTTTGGTTTATAGTGGGTTCATTTTTTTTGTAATTTCCAATATTTCTGACCTTTTAGAATCATCATCTACTGAGAATTTAAATATGACCTGAACATTAAAAATTAATAAAAACCATAATAACTCGAAAAGTAGAAGAGATAGACATAGCATATGTTTAATGAAAATCAAAGGACTTATTAATAGGAATTGAATGATCTAAATATATACAGGGTGTTGTATTTCGAAAAATGGAGAAATGCCCAATTCAAGTTGAGTGAACTAGCGCTTTCGGAACGAACACCCAGTATATTAAAATACAACTGTAAACACATCTGAAGGTGTAAGTAGGTCTGTACTAAGATATTTTAAAATTTAGTTCACTTATTCTAAGAGGTAATTAAAATACAATCGCTTTTTTCAAACAATGTGACATAATTTTCAGAAAATCAAAAATATCTGGGAAATTAACGAGTATACTTTTTTGTTCATATTTTATTGGTACTTCCAAATATACAATAATAATCGGGGGTATTGTATTAAAAAAAAAAAAATTGAAGTATATCCCACAGTTACGAAACATCCTGTATACCTACCAATAAATTTAAATTATAGATCAATCATAAACCTACAACTATTTGTAGAAACTTCTTTCTATCTGTCTCTGTTTACGAGTTATTGAGGAATTCCCTGCTAGTGAAACAGCCTGTATAAATAAGCTATATGGACAATATTGATGATGTATTTATGAATAACTCTTTCCTATCGCATATAAACTTGCTACTAAAATTTATAATACTCACTTACTTTGTAAAAGTAATTGCTTCTGTAAATGTCGCTGATGGTTGTCGTTAAGCGTATAATAAAATGCAAATTACTATGGTGATTATTGAGAAATTCCGTACAATCTCACAATTTTATTGATGCGATGTCAATTCTCGCGAAGCGGCGTCGTTATTGCGGACGTGGACTTTGTTATGGTCGTTTCTTTGGTTATTGCGGAGAAATGCCCGGCAGAAATACAATAAAACGTAAAAAGCGTCATCAGAAACGAGTTTTAATAAAATGTTTTCGTCATTTATTTGATTTTATTTGTTCTCCTTTTTGTGTTGCGCGCCAAATTATTTTGTATTTAGTCAGAGTCGTCTTCCTCCTACAAAAGCCTCCAATCGAGTTTGATTAATTAACCTGCTTAAACACCCGACGTTCTTTACTTAATTGTCTCTTGGAAATTAAATGAAATAGAACTTTGTTCAACAAATGCGAGTAAATAAATTTAGTGGATTGATTAAAAGCCGACGCGACGTAATGAATTTGTTTGTTTGTGGATGAAATTTGTTTTTGGAGAAAATACTATGATGGTATTCGTTTCGGAATTTAATCCTGTTAGTAATTTCTGTAATTTTTTACAAGAAACCAAATATTATGAAAAATGTAAAATAAATTTGAAAGAAATTTAAAAAAAGGAAAACAAAAAATCTCTTCGCTTTTTGTTTAAACATGAATACGATTGAAATTATACTTATCTTTTACTCCTGAGCAAACAACCAATAAAAACTTGAAAATAATAAAATATGTATAACAAACGTCAAATATATTTATTACTTGAAAAAAAAATTTTCGAAACACATTTTTACATTTTATTAACATTTTTGAATTTTTATTGGTTGATTGATCAGGAGTAAAAAATAAGTATAAATTAAACATAACAGCAACTACATTACTTTTAAAAACCAACAAATGATTAAATTAATTATAAAGAGGAAAATATTAAACAGACTTGAAATAATAAACACCACACCAATTATGTTATGGTGTTACTGTACTAAATTACGAAGCGATGACTGAGAAGAATATGTTTTTCGGCCATGATGTTTTCGATTTCATTTTCGATTAATTTTTTTCAACTTTTCCTTATTGTTTTGCAAACTGCTTCCAGTTAAACAATAAAATAAAATAATTGCTACTAAAATAATAATAATAAAATCAAGCGCATTTTCGGTTTAATCACAAGTTAATTAATTCTGTGTTATACTGTTTAGAAATTATGCCGGTAAAACAATCATGGAAAACGAAAATTAATTTCAAATATTATTATTTTGATTCCAATCATTTACCTTAAAAAGTGGCCGATTATACCTGGCGATGTAAAAAAAAAACCATTAAAATAGAAAAGCTTCAGATGCAATTGTTATCGTTCTAGAAATAAATAATATTTTGAATAATATGAATGAACTATGTCAGGATGGACAGTTTTAACGACACCCTGATTGTCCAGATAAAGACTTTAGGGTAGATTTTTTTTTATAAAGATAACTCTAAATTTGGAGAAGTCAACATAAGGCTGGTAAAGCAGGAAGCTGGAGTGCTTAAGGTAAGCGCTGGAGTGCTTAAGGTAAGCGCTGGAGCTACATAAAAGCTTACTTGGTTTGAGTATGTGAAAGCAGTCATGGAAACATAGATTTCGTAAAAGTGAAAAGATGGAATGTTCGGAGAAAGATAAACAAGAAGTCGCAAAATTGGAATGCTGAATGAAAGAAGACAAAAACATTAAGAAATGAATAAAATAGAAGAAAATGAGTAGCCACAGTCTACAGTTTAAAGACTTTAAACTGTACAAGGGTTTCATCAGTAAATCGCAAATTTTCTTCATAGTGATGGCCATAAATTATCCCAACAGAAAGACTTTTATTTATTGTATGAAAATTTTTATTCTTCTAAATTACTATATGATATTTAAAGCATTTTATTAAAAAAAAATTATTTTTATCGTGTGGATCTCATGCACTAATGAACTAAGTGACTAGTACTCGTATTTTAATTATATTATTATTATATTTTATTATATTTTAATTTCCATAATTTTAACAAATATATTAGTTTTCTTTGCGATGTTTACGATGAATGAAACATACATAACAAAGTGATAGGATGTGAATTTAAATTGTAGTTACGAAACCGTAACCTAATTTAAAAATCAAATAAATATGTAATATACAGGTTGCGATTATGTATGGAACCGGGTTCGTCGTGCTAAAACGATTTGAGCTAGAATCCTGAAATTTTAAAGGGACTTAGGACTCAATAAAAACTTCTTTTTTACATTTTAAAAATTTTTTTTGCTTCATAAGTTTTCAAAATGCAAAGTCTACTTGTTTTTTTTTTTTTTTAATGGGAACATGGGTTAAATGGAACATTGAAATAAAATAAAACACGCAAATCAAGCAGCCTTTGCAAATCCGTCAAAAATTAGAAGAACCTATCTATGGCAGTAGAGAATGACCCAATCCGATTATTGCACCTTGTCATTTCTCATTAAAACACCTGATTGAAAATATCAAAATTTTGTAAATACCTAATAGTTGTGTAAATAACTTTGATATTTGAAACATTATTATCATTCATTATTTTTTTAAGTATACACTAATTGTTTTCTAAGATTTGTGCTCTTAAAATTTCAGATCGTTTTTCATCTTGCAACAAATGCTTTCAATGAAGCTAAAATAAACAAACCTAAACAAAATTTCTGAATTGAAGTTTTGTTTATAATCTTAAACATCTTGTTTAAATATTAATTGAAACATTTTATTCAATTTTTGTTGCTTTGTTTAGTTTTGTTTATTTTAGTTTCATTGAAATCATTTGTTGCAAGATGTAAAACGATCTCAAATTTTAAGAGCACAAATCTTAGAAAACAATTAGTGTAAACCTAAAAAATTAATGAATGATAGCAATGTTTCAAATATCAAAGTTATTTACCCAACTAATAGGTATTTACAAAATTTTAGTATTTTCAATCAGGTGTTTTAATGAGAAATGACAAGGTGCAATAATCGCATTGGGTCATTCTCTACTGCCATAGGTAGGTTCTTCTAATTTTTGACGGATTTGCAAAGGCTGCTTGATTTGCGTGTTTTATTTTATTTCAATTTAGTTTTAATTTTTTTCTAAGATTTTGTCAAACGAATCACCAAACCTATTATACCGTTAA